>BGPR01000001.1:5961258-5999098 GCA_013235015.1 Araneus ventricosus
AATTCTTAATTTTCTATTTGACAGAAGCGTGGTTTGAGCATGTTAGCCGGCGTTCTGTAGAAATTTAAGATATTTTGATTAATATATTGAAAACACAAACCCTTTTTAATTTTATGAAGAACCAAATTCAAATCGCTTGTTTGCTTGATTTATAATTAGTTAAAAGAGCGTCTTAAAATCACTAAAAAACTGCTTCTTGTTTGTTGTCATATACGGAGCATACTAATAGTTTTCCATGAAGAACGAGATGAATAAAATTGTTTACCGAGAGTGACTCGGCACAATCATCGTGATTTTCTAACATTCGAAAGTGTGCCATCTTCAAAGATACGCTACGGTAGATAAATAAACTGAAAATCATTTCCCTTAATCACATTAGATTTCATCGAAAATTTAGGTCGAAGAAATAAAAGAAAAGCGTAAGGTATAAAAATTGATGATGCGTTGAGATAACCGCTCCTTTACTTACAACGACAATGAGAAAATGTGAATTCAGTTGCAAAATTTACAAGTACACCTATAACAATTTTAGGATTATTCGAGTCGAGATTCCTATACGACACAAGAAAGAACACTGCAAAATCTATAAAACAACCGAAAGAACTTAAAACATCTTGAAAATTAGATTGTCTGTGGGGCGGCTGCTAATACCGTTGGACGATATTTGAAAGTTCAAAATGTTTGGCACATTAAATCCACTTTATGTTATTTCCTTCAAACACGAGCGTAAATGAAATAGCTTAAACATTGATATTTATTACATTAGGACGACGGGTACTTGTCGCATGACAGTAATATGCTAAAAGGCGACACTTATGGCGATTACTAAAAGGCGACACTTATGGCGATTACTAAAAGGCGACACTTATGGCGATTAATAAAAGACGACACTTATGGCGATTACTAAAAGACGACACTTATGGCGATTACAAGATGTGATGGACTGCTTATTAACTTTCGAATGGGTGATAATTCTTTTCCGCTTCATCACAGCTAAACATCCAGAATATCTACATTAAATATAAAAAGTAGAAAATAAAATGAACCTGTAAATAACATGTCAGAAAGTTGAGCAACTGTTTTAGGACGACAGAAGTTTCCTGTTCTCCATGACAAAAAATTATCAGATCTACTAGAAGTATTTATCGTAGAAAGCCTATTCTAGGCAGTTTTGTCAGAAAAGGCTTTTCTTTTTAAATTTTGCTGCTAAAGTTGTATCAGTCTAGGGTAACGTGAGTTCTTATGAAAAGACACTATATCTGAAGAAATAAAAAGTTTGCGTGAATAATAATAAAAGCGCATTGGATTTAAAGAAGATGATAAAGATCCCCTTTAATGACATAACCCATAAATAACATAAAGATGTTATTTCCTTCAAACATGAGTATAAATAAAATAGCTTAAATATTGATATTCATTACATTAGGACGACAGGTACGCGTCGCATAAAAGTAATAAGGTAATCACCTATGGCGATTACAAGATGTGATGGACTGCTTATTAACTTTCGAATGGGTGATAATTCTTTTCCGCTTTATCACAGCTAAACTTCCAGAATATCTACATTAAATATAAAAAGTAGAAAATAAAATGAACCTGTAAATAACATGTAGGAAAGTTGAGCAACTATTTTAGGATAACAGAAGTTTCCTGTTCTTCATGACAAAAAAAATATCAGCTCTACTAGAAGTATTTATCGTAGAAAGCCTATTCTAGGCAATTTTACCAAAAACGCTTTTCTTTTTAAATTCTGCTGTTAAAGTTGTATCAGTCTAGGGTACTGTGAATCCTTATGAAAAGACACTATATTTGAAGAAATAAAAAGTTTGCGTAAATAATAATTAAAGCGCATTGGATTTAAAGAAGATTAATGAAGAGTGTTTTAAAATATCTTTCATTTCAGTTTTGTATTCCTTCGAGCTATAGTACAGGAACGTTTAAAATTGGCAATACAAAAAAAAGAAAGAATTAACCTTTAGTTACAACACATTTCTTAAATATGTAAGATATATCAAATATTAAACCCATTTTTATATCAAATATTAAATATGTTTATCTTAACTTAGGGCTTTTGTAGCTTTGGAAATGATTTCAAATCGGAGGATGTAAAATCGACAGCATGTTCTGTAGCTGTATTAAATTTATCCAAAAATTGCGGTAACGCTGACGTGGTTTGGCTACGTGCCAAGGAGATTCAGACGGTATGTTTACGTCTACAAATTAGCATACACAGGGGATAAATAGGCATTATTGCGATTTGTTTGTTTATTTTTTTAGCTGAGTTTTGCACTGAAGGCAGTGTTTTTAGCTTTATGCTAACACTTTCGCAGAAAGCATTATGATTTCTCTAATTTTTAGCGGTTCGTATAGATTTCACTTATTCACCCCTGATGAGCATGTATACGCAATTACCGATAAACTACAGTCTTTGTGTATCCATTTAAATTTAACATTGATTGATTTTCATGACTTTGATATATATATATATCAAAGTCAAAAAGTTTGATATATATATATATATATATAAAACAACAAAAACAAAACATCATATCCAACATATCCTCTTCCAAAGCGGATCAACTAATTTTATTGTTGAAAATTCCAAATTTTTGGTCTGACTGTTTCAATAGTTGTAAGAGTAATATAGTAAATAGAATTGTTTTAGTTTTAGATGTGCACATTACATGTGTTTTGCACTTTTAGTTATAGTATCTTAATTTATATTTTGTTTAATTAATAAATTTTTATTTTTTGAATTGAATTTTTGGTATGTTTTGTTTATTTGTTTTGAATGTTCATATATATATATATATATACATTAATTCTGATTTTGTACGAACTCGCTTTCAGTCTGTCTGTTATGATAACTGTCCAAATATAAATCTACATAGTGGTGATCATACAGAGTTAGTAGCGGGTTTTTTTCAGAGAGGGTTGTGACAGAAATGTTGCTTCCGTTTTATTCTTGGCTCTATTATTGAGGAACGCCGATAGTTTTTGATTTTTTTCGAGTACTATTTAAGCGAAGTGTTGTAACACATCATCATCAACAACAACAACCAAAAGCTGACTTTGCGTCTGCGACTGTCCTCTTAATAGACCAACAACACAAACGCAGACTAATATCCTAGTAGACAGGAATTCAAAATGCAGTCTGGATCCTTGGCAGTTTGGTATCAGTTTTATTCATCAAAGATATAGACCAGTCAAGAAATTCGCACGCGTTGTTTACACACCGGGAATAAATTTACTTATTTACTTCAACATTTTCTCAAGGGTTGTGAAAGCGTATGAAGAAATTTCATATCGTTGTACAATAATTTACACTAAATTTCTTCTTGTATCTTTTCCTGTTTGTTCTCCCAAATAGCACAAAATTCTCTACAATATTGCTAAGATATTGAACAGCATTCAGAATATAGAACATCATAAAAACAGAATAAATAGAAACGAAATGTACAAAATCGTTGTGCTACCTCCTCTTTTTTCCCTTTGAATCTCCTTAAAATGTTACATAAGATTTTAGTGATCATTGTCTGTTATCGAGTACTCTCTCTCCTTGTGTATTTGAGCTTTCGATTTCCCTTTCAGTTGGCCTATTCAGCGAGCTCGGCCTGCCCTCCTTAACAACGGTGAATCATTGCCGGACTCCTGATGGTCTCCCCGGAGAATGCGGGGAGCTTAGCAAGTGCATCTATCTCATCTTTGACATGGTCCGTTTAAGAAGATCGGTCTGCTTCCGAAATTTATTTATGGTCGGAATATGTTGTCCAGGGACTTCGGTAAGAAAATGATATCTGAAAATAAAATAATACATATTTTTTCAGGCTCTTTAATCTCATTTTGTTGCAAAGACAGATGATTTTAACACATTAATCGTCACATGAAGCAAGTGTGTCTCACAGGTAATGAATCTGGTTGGGCAGTATGAATCACGCATGCTTCGCATGAAATCCTTTGGTTTTTTATCCATAGCTCAGCGAAGATTATTTATTTATTTAAAGAAAAGCACACTACAGAGAAAACTCCATTTACAGAGTGCTGACAAACACACAAAGAACAAAAGTCACAATGAGTAAATAAAAAATATGCCTTAGAAAGCAAAAAGTAGAACACAGAGAATACATAACATCATAAAACTTATGCAAACGTATATATAATTAAAACGAAAACACATAATCACAAAACTTTAAGACACACTATGACACCAAAAGCCGTATTTTAAAAAAAATTTAAAGTTCATTTCCAAAAGGCACACACACTTGAGATTTTTTTAAAAAAAATGCAACACTTAAGATAAAAAAAAATCAAACACGACGCCAAAAAACTGGTCGAATACATAAGAACACGGAAAATCAAATAGCTTAAAAATCTAAAATGTTGTAGAAAGGCAAAATAAAACATATCATGTATCTAAAAGATGCAAACATTTCGACTTAAAAGCACCAAGAGACATATTAATAATCACTGGCCATAATGCATAATGACAGGTAAAACGCGGCCTGCCAAACAAATTAGGCTGGTTGGCCTACGTAAAGACCACCAATTTTGATCTAGAAGGCCGTGTAAGACAAACTTGCTTCTTTCGATTGACTATTCAAAAACATTATTTTTTACTGTTTCTGTCAAAAAAATAATTATGTTAATATTTTCATGATTGTGCATGTATAATGAACCAGCTGCTTCCCATGGTAAAGTAGATGGATTTTTTTTGTTGCATTGTGGCTATTAACGTGTTAACTGCAAAATTTTTAAATCGAAAGAAAATGATTAAGCTGGACCTTTTTCTGCCTGGCGACGGAATTTACGCGTTCACACTTAATAGAAAGAATATTCTTGAAAAGAGAAAATTTATAAAATAAATTTTTAAATTGCCTTTCAGGTGCGGTTTCTCGCACGCATTTTATTAAGTTTGAAAATCCTTCAAAATTGTTATTAAGTTATATTTTAAAATATGAATGTAATACTATTATATTTTTTAAAGTGTTTTATGCTTCTTTGTTAAATAATTCCAGCATTTTGTTAAAAATTCATGAGCTAAAAATGATATTCAATATAAAATGAGCTATTCTGATCTTGCAAAATGAAATGTTGGTTTCTGAGAAACACAAATGTATATTTAATAAATAATCTGAACAGTTATCGAACCCAAATTTTCATTTTTAATCTTCACAAATTATCTTTATGTTTTATGTCTTCTGCTAAGAAATTCTTTTCCAACGTTTCGCATCAGCAATTTTTAACTAAAAAGAAAAGCATCATGGGCATGCAATTTCATCTGGTTGCACATCTATATATTTTTAGATTTATAATTGCTCACAAAAAGTGTAGCTAACAACTCGCAATAGAATTGCATTGAAATAGCATGTTTTTAAAATAATCTTAAAAAAGAAATTCAAAAATTATAATTTTTAAATTTCGATTAGTTTTATAAATTGATTTTTATAAATATCAAATATTTTAATTCGTTTAATTTAAGAATGTAATGTCCATTCGAACATTGTTCATTAAAAATGGATTGGAAGTTTATGAATCTAGAAAAAATTAAATAATTTAAAGAAAACTCGATACTGTTGTGAATAGAGAAAACTGTAATTAATTGTTTTTATTGTATTGATTTTCTTTAATTTATATTTAACTGGCATTGTTGTAGGTTTCAATTTAAGTTTTCTAATCAAAGTTAAGACTTTCAGGGTATCAATTGTTTAGGAAACCTCAATATGCAAACAGTTTCCTCTTTCACTTGTAAATATTTATTTGTAAACAGTCAAAATTTTATTCACGTGACTAATAATCTTCATTAATTTTGCATTATAAAGCCCTCCACCACTACAGAAATAAGTACGCCAAATGAAACGCTGCTTCAGGAAACCACCGAATCAAGTACAGTTTCAACAGAAGCGACGACGACTACTACTGCCAGTACTACTACCACCACCACCACTACTACAGAACGTCCTAATCTGACAACAACAAAAATCAAAAGACTGAGCCAGAAAGCGACGAAGAAACCATTTTCCACTTCAACTGTTATAGCACACACTACTTCCAAACCTACTACAACAACAATCAAAGGTATCGAAATTTTCACAACTCCAGAGACCACTGAAGAGCCTTATATTTTAGCCACAGAAGAATCAACACAAAATTTCACTTATTCTTCAGAATTTAGTAAGTTTCTTATATTTTCCTGCATACTTATTTTTAGTTTTAAAATGTCCACAGTCTGTCTATCACGATTATTCTCTAAGACATTAAATCTATTCATAGACATTTGTTATAGAAACGGATATCATTACATTTTATTTATGAAGAAGTGCTGTTTTTATTTCGTTCGTGTCACTCGGATGAATTTTTGCCGAGTATCACTTTTGGAAAATTGATATGGCTCGACTTTGTGTTTGCGACAGTTCTGGCAAAAAGACAAAGGAAAGTTCACAAATCATAGAGAAAAGTGAAACATACATAAAAACAGGTGGCACTCATTTCTCGGACTGCTGAATGTCGATTGGTACATTTCGTCATGCTTTTCCCCGAACACAAGACAAAGGCGACGCTCGGCACGGTGCTAAAAAACGATAGTAGGTCATTCATATGTTGGAATATATGCCATCAATTCTGAAAGTCGTAAAGAACATAGAAACGATCGGAAATCGGGAAAATGATGCGCTGCGAGCCATCACATGAAAAGAGAAAACTAGGAGGGAAAAAAAACCTAAAGAATTGAAAATTTAATTTTTAAGAGAAAGTATGTCTACTTTAGATTTTCTGAGGTGAATGCCACATAATCTTTTATTATAAATTTATTTTTATTGCATTTTTATAATATGCACTATTTTTAGCTTAGTTCTCGTGTAGTATGTTATTTTAATTTCGTTTTATGTATATGCATTCTTAAAACAATGAAACTACTCCATATTAAGTATCCCGATAATCGGGTATCAACGAAATGTACACGAGACCCCATAGAAACATATTTCCAAATTACTTAACTGAAAGTGGAAAAATTATATTTGTGGTACTATCAGTTTGAATTATTCCGAATTGAAAGCAAGTCAATATCTGTTTCCATTTCTCCAAATTTTATTTACGTTTTTACATTCTCGTAAGACAAATCTGGTGACTTATGGTGCTCCCCAAATGAAATGAACTTGCTTCATTTAATCCGTTAAAGGGCCATTTTTTCTAGTAGTGTTATAGTAAAATGGCTTTGGGATTGAGATTCATTGAAGAAAAGGAATTCATTTAGCGTATTCGATGTCAGTAATTTTTTGCTTATTAATTTTGCTAATTAATAATTAATTATTAAATCCAGACACTTCGTGATGGTTTGAGAAAAGAAACTGGAACATCTCGGTTTTTGTTTCATCGAAAAATTTGGCGAGAACTTATCTTCTTTAAGAACGTAACAACCTGATGCAGGTCTTAGCTGCCTCGACAACACGCTTCTTCCAACTCAGACGATCCAAAGCAACTCTTTGCCAGTTTTTTATTTTCAAAATTTTGATGTCATTTTCTGTATTGTCCAGCCATCTTGTTGAAGGTCTGCCCCGGGCACGGGCGCCCCAGGGGTTCTTGAAAGTGTGCCATCTAGTCGGGTTATTTTCGGGGGTTCTCCAGACATGGCCGAGCCATCTCAGTCTGTTACTTCGGATGATTTGTGTAACTTGAGGCTCTTTGTAAAGTCTATAAAGTTCAAAATTATATCTGGTTCGCCAGCACCTTTCTCTTGTATGCCAGCCTTAAAAAATACATTTAAAAATTGAAGAAGTTGGTGGTAATGTACTTACCACGGCCTTATAAAGGGTTAAATGACAATGAGCGAAACACCTTCGTTTTTCTGCTAATAATTATTTTAGCCTCGGAAGAATGAACACGAAATTTCCCTGTATTTAGCATCAGAAATTTCTTTAATTTTTAAAAATTTAATACGGTCGTTTGAAGTCACGAAAAAGATTGAAAAACAAGCACGTTAAGAGCAAATTATAGAAGAGATTCGTCAATAATTAAACTAATCAAACTTTGCGTACTTTATGTCCTATATGTCAATCAATTTGATGACACAATTGAGCAGTGCTATTAGTTCTTGTGTGCCTTGGTTTTGAGAATAATCTAGTAACGTTTCTTTGGTAAGGATGCGGCGCCGCTGGACGAGATGGACGCATCGTTGGAGGGTACGAAGCAAATCCTGGACAATGGCCTTGGATGGTAGGTAAAGACGGTAGGTGATTCTGGTAACCTGATTGAGAAACGATTAACGCCTTAATTTCCCTTATCTTTAATCAGACATTGAAGATGCGCAGTTTGGAATAGCCCATAAGTCTATGAGATTAGTGATTTCAAAGTTAAAATTATTAAACCTATTCTAAAACTATGCTCATGAGGAGGATGACAATATTTTAATCTGTACCAGGTTCAAAAAAATTGACAAACCAAGCGTCGTTATTTATCAACTGTTTCTTGTTAGGATTTTTTAATTTGTTTTACTAACTAACTGATTTTTTATCAATCTGCTAATATGAAAATTTTGTTAGCAAAAAGTATTACATTTTTGAATTAATGTTTCTTACTGGAGCTATAAGACCTTAAGTTTTACTGTTTTTTCTCAGAGGAAATTATAACTCGTTTTAAAATTACGTTAAATTCAGCACGCTGTTTTATTGTTGTACTTACAAAGTTTTCAGTCTAAACGCAATCTTATGGAATTAAGCTGAAATTTCTGTTCATATAAAATGTTTTCAAATATGATTGATCTAAAGAACTTTCTCATTACATTCTGCAAAGTCTTAATGTTACAATTATGCTGCAAGCAAAATAAAGTTAATTTTGGCTGTTTTTGAGAAAAAGTAAAATAATAAGATTACATTACTCAGTCACCAATCTCGTCAAAGGCAACAAAAAATTTTTAGATTTGGAATTTCTTGGGATATTGTAGGCAGGATTTCGGGAAAAGACTTTATTTTATAAAATCAAACTGCCCTTAAATTTCTTTTTGTTTTTCTAGGCAGCCATTTTCTTAGATAGTTACCGCGGACGAGAATACTGGTGTGGTGGAGCGCTAGTAGGAACATGGTACATTCTAACTGCGGCTCATTGTCTTTCGGATCAAAGAGGAAGGAAGTATGAAAGCTTGTACTCCTAAGAAACCGATAAACTCTTAATATTTTTAAATACGATTGATTGAAATACTTATTGGCATGCCTACTTTCTTTTCAGATATAGAAAAGAGCAATTAACAGTTCGATTAGGAGATCATCATTTGTTCAGAACAGACGACTTCATGAATCCCATCGAATTTAAAGTAGCTGCCACAATACCCCATCCTCAGTTTTCTAGAAGCGGCTTCTACAACGACATAGCCCTACTGAAACTTCGTCATTCTGTGACCTATTCCGAATACATAAGTCCTGTCTGCCTACCAACACCAGGATTGAAAGCCAACACTTTAGTTGGATACATGGGGACTGTAACCGGATGGGGTACATTGTCATATGGTGAGTCGTTTAAAAAATACTTCATTCATAGGGAAAATAGCGCAGCTTATTATTTAAAATATGCATATAGCTGTTCGTAAGTAGCGATGAAGCATATCGACTCTGAGTTTAATATACCTAAGATAGGCTAAACGTTCGTTCAGTTGTATTATTTACACATAACTTGTGAACTTCCGAATTTTATAAAACAATCTCGTATATTTTTTTTAATTTTATGCCTCTTTTTGAATTTGTTTACTAGATACTAATAAATAAAAAAAATGTGATATTTTCTTTTTCTTGTATTATCGAGTTTTTCTTTGCTACCTCTTTGATAAAACTGGCTAATTTAGACCGCACAAGACGAACAACACTCCTTCCATATCAACTCCATAATCGGGTTCCTAGAAAGTAGCTTTGGTGAAGAATTCCTCGAATAGTTAGAGGAAATATACTGGGTGTCTCAAAAAACTGTTACCACGCTTTGATTCTTTTTAAGGTGTTTATTGAACATCATACTATTTGCTTCCGATGTATATAATGAACTACATTTACGCATTTTCTTGTACATATGGTGGCCATTCCTATCTATAATAGGTAAATGTGGAGTGTACGGTACCGACTTACTTCCCGCCTTTTTTTCTTGGCGCAATTTCATGTGCCGTTGCCAAATACTGTTTTGGATGTGAAGTGCGCTTTTTATTGCTCTCTTGCTCATGCGTCACCTGAAAACGAGAGATTGAGCACGCAATGCCTGTCAACTGTGTACTGGGCAAATTTTTTTAATTTAAAAAAACATCAGTGGCTTCGTTTTCAGCATAGCAAGAAACTAGTAGCTTTGCTTTTTCATTGAAAGTTTGGAATCTAGGTTTTTTCAAAAATTCCGAAAACTAGAATTTCCGCACGCAATGCTGTCAAGCGTGTACCGGGCAAATTTTTTAACTTAAAAAAACATCAGCGGCTTCGCTTTCAGCATAGCGGAATAATCGTAGCTTCGCTTATTCATTGAGAAACGAAACACACAGAATAACATACACGGTGCTGAACCGATATTCCATCCGAAGAATTCCAAACGAAGTTTTATTCAAATTCGAATTTATCGACCAATTGCATCGAAGAGTTGAACAAAACATTCCAATCGAAACGTGGTGCAATATAGCCTGATAAGCAAAACACCGATGAAAAGATCAATTTGTGAGCATGCGCGCTTGTCACTCGTTAAAAACATCTAGACGCATCCAAAACAAATGTTCTCTCATCGCCGTTCTTGGCGGCAAAGAGTTGGCGATCCTAAGAGGAACGAAGTAAGTCGATAACGTACACTCCACATTAAGCCAATAATATATAGCACCGGCATCGTGAATATATGGAATCACACACATTTAAAAATATTTCATTAGGAATTTCAACATATTCCCTATCTATGGCTACCTTAAATTTATCAAAGGTTTCGGGTTTCATACCACAAACTTTATTCTTGAGAAAATCCCACAAGAAAAAAAAAATCCAATCGTGTAAGCCTCATCGCTGCAAATTTATCGTCTTTAAAACTCCTGGCTTTTTTTCCCATTTTGCCAAATACCACTAAAAAGACTCAACTGTCTTATTTGGATTATCTTTATCAAGAGCAGATACTTTTCCACTTAAATCACTTCAAAATACGATGGACACCAACTTTTGGAATTCTTACTTCAAGAACAGCCTGGTGAAGCGATACATTTCTAACACCCTTTCTTCAGTCGATGATCTTGGTCTTCCACAGCGTTGTCTCTAAACATTCTGAACAATTCCATCTGCTTCAAACTTATCTCTAATTCGTCTTATGGTGAGTCTACTAAGGAGATAATGTGAAATTTCTTTCCGAAATTCTCTTTGCACTTCTACCGCGTTTTCGCTCTTCCAGTAGCAGTTTAACTCAAACTTTCTTCCTTTAAAATTTTATCTGGATTTGGCCGTTATTTCTCAACCAATAAACTTGCAACAGAAATAAAATCCAGCGTTTTATCAGCTAATAAAATATGGTAACATTTGTTTAGGGAAACCCTGTATAATAAATCTTTTTTAATCCTCTCATTTAAAAAAAATTACAATAACTTTCACTGTCTGAGCTTGGTTGTCTGTTTCCAGTGAGCTTTGCCAGCCTCTTTAACCCTTTATCTACCGACAGTACTTAAAAGTACCGCTTTAATCACGTTTATTTCTTCGCAATATCGCCATTTATCCTCACTGTATTCACAAGAACACGGAGAATGGAATTCCAATAACAAGTAGTAAATGGCAGCTGAAGGCAGAAATTAAAATTTTCAATTAACAATTAGATTAATTAAGTAATTTTAATTAATTAAAAAATCGTTTTCCTCATTCCCAGGGTTATTCTATATCAAAACTTATCTAATGATTAGAAAACAAAATTAAAAAGTCGCTAGTAAGTCAATGTAGTAAATAAAGGGTTAACACGTTGGCTGCCGATCACGCATTTGGACTCACGCCTGTGATTCACACCTACTATCTACAGTGTGTCCGTAAAGTCATGGTGCACTTTTGATCGGTCGCAGGAAAGCAACGAAACAAGATAGACAGGTGACATCCTCACCAAATAAAAGGAAAACTCTCTAGGTTTGCATACCTGTTTAGCGCAGTTCGATGTGGGCTCCATTGTTGCCCTACACATATCTAAACGATAGTCCAGTTCTTCCCACACACGGGTAAGAACGTCTGGTGTAACAGAGTGAATAACGTCCGTGATTCTCTGTTTTAAATGATTAATGTCGTTGATACGATCACTGTACACATGTTGCTTCACATAGCCCCACAAGTAAAAGTCTAATGGCGTTATGTCCGGGGATCGTGGTGGCCATGCCATGACAGCACCCCTGCCTATACACCGCTGGGGGAATGTTTTATCCAGAAACTCACGAACAATGTTGCCGTAGTGTGGAGGAGCGCCGTCCTGTTGAAAGATGACACCTTCCGGAAATTGTGGAACTGCATACAATTGCAACATGTCAAGGTAGATGTTTGACGTCACAGTCGGCTCCGCACGGTGCATGGTGTTGCGTCCTCACCTGCGCGCGCACACCGTTGCACTACAGACACTCTTTGGGTACTGTCCAATGTAGCGCAAGTTTCAACCTTTCGTTTCGTTTCTGTTCGCCACAACAAGCGTTCATAATTGCACCATGACTTTACGGACACACTGCATTTAGATAACTATAGTAGAGAAGGGTCAAGCGATAGATGATCATCTAATTAGATAGAAAGTCCGAATATCAACGTGTTAAAATACCGAATCAGCAGTTTCCTATCTATTGTATTCATAATTACGGGTATTCCCCGTTTTGAAGTTGTAAAAAATTCCGTCCCGAATTTGACGCTACCGTGATACAACTTCGCGCACAACATTACAAAATCACCATGGATTAGAATAATCAAAAATTAAGCTAAAACATTAATTTAATCGTCATACTGATCGTTTTGATCATTTTTCATTGTTTGGATTCATGTAAAGACTACAATCAAAGACTTTTAAGGATTTTTAGAACTACTGCAATTCTCTTCAAAAATGTTCACACACACACTATAAGGAAGCACAATTAAGTCCTAGTATAATCGAAACACAATTTCAATTTTTCCCATGGCTGGAGGATTAAATATCTATAATAAGCATCCCTTTCTCCTTCTATATATTTAGATGTTTTAATTTCATTTGTTGGAGTTATTTGTGACAGACTTCTACCTTTAAGCATTTCATTTTTTTAAAAATTTCATATAGAAGTATTTTTATTTTAAGAAGATCTGCATGTTTTCGTCTGTCTGTCTGTAATAGTAATGTAATGTAATTTCTTAAAAATAGTTTTTTACTGCTGAAAACTTTTTTGGACAGATTTGAAATGTCTTGTTTGCATAGATACTATCGTAACATGCCATAAAATAGGGTTACTTTGAACCGATTTTCATGACTTCTGACAGAATTTTGAGATTATTTACATGTAATTCTCTAAACGAAAGGCTTTTCCAATTTTTTCCTCATTGAGGGACTATTAGAGAAACGTTTTCCAGCAAAATTCAGATCAGACGGTGATTTATAATTAATTATGATTTTTGGAACTTCGGTGCAAAGTTACCTCGTATGTGGGGAAACTTTGCACTTGATATTTTTTTCCGTATATTTCACTAACAAACTCACTGTGATGCAATGATTATCAATTTATTGACAACCTGGGTTGAAATATGCAAAATAATCTTAAAATCCAGCAAAAAAATTTTTTTTTCGAATAAAATTATCCATTTACAACTTTTTCAGTTTATTTTTTGTAACAAAACATTTATAACAATTATATTAATAATAAAAATTGCTTGAAAGTCAATGTTAAGTATTTTCATTGATAACCTGAAAGGTATGTAAAAAAAATTTCAGTACATTCAAATTAACAAAAAATATATCAAAATTTAACAGAAAGGAAAAACAAAAATGTTGCTCGAACAACGGTTGAACAAATATTTCAACGGTCTTTTCCTTCTCAATGGAGAAAACCTGGGGATTTCCATGTTTAGTTATATGAATTAGCTTTCTTTTATAATAAACTATTCGCATGGGAAAAAAAACGCTTTTTCCTCTTTAAGATTACACTAAATTTGTGAAATGGCGTTAAATCAAGCTTCTAAGGTCGCTGAAGAGAACACCATATACCTAAAAGTCCCTAACTTCCTTTTATACACCCTGGACATATCTGAAGCTTATGCAAACATTGTTCTTATTATTATTTAATACAAAAATAAGTTAAAAAACAACTGAGGTTGCTTTTTATAAAAAAAAAATTCGATGGTGTAAAGAATCCTTCCTTTTCGGTGCAAAGTTACCACAGGTCAGAAAAAAAATAATTACAACTTAACTAACAACAACTTAGCAACAAAATGAAAGCTCGGCTTATTATCTTTCACATTTAAATACACTTGCCTTCAGAAATGTCATACTTTCCTAACCAGAGACAGACTTTTCAGCACTAAAATTTTCGCTGAAAAATTGACTCATTGTCTTTTCCTTCTGGAACATCCTGATTGATTGTTATATACGTTTAAGGAATGAAATACACTAGTCAACGTTCCCAAGAAGCTGGAACAAAATCTCAATCCCGTACCCCTAATCAGTTGATCTCTATTTCACTTTTCACACAAATTTTGCGCTGGTGCAAAGTTACCTCCACTAGTGCAAGGTAACCCCGTTTTACGGTACTTTGAAACCTATTAAATTTAAAATTGAATCCATAACTTTTCCTGTTTCCAGGTGGTGTAGGTAGTGGCTCGCTGCAACAAGTCACAATGCCTATTTGGGATAATGCTGACTGCAACAGAAGGTACTTTCAACCAATTACGCAAGGTTTTATGTGTGCAGGATTCTTTGAAGGAGGAAAAGATGCTTGTCAAGTAAGTGTGTGCTAGTTTGTGATCTTGGTGGAACGAGTTTGAAGAAGGGGATAGAACAATTTCGAGAGGGATTTAATAAGGTGGCATCAAATGACACTGTTATGCTGTCAATTTTTCGCTGTTCTGGTGGTTGTGTAATGCTTCCTTTATTCATTGTGAATTTGCAAGCCCTAGGTTCGAAGTTTCATCGAAGAACCGTACAGAGGCATAATCTATTTCATGATCCGAGACTGTTCTACCTCGCAAGAACCCTTCACATGATTAGACAGGTTATCAAAAGGATGGGATGACTAAAAATAAAGCTTAGTAATTTCTAGTCATGTGGCAGAACGAACCCACAACCGTCCCATGTCCCTGATCTATGGTACGTGCTTCTGGGGAATGTTAAAAAGAGTGCGAAGCTCCGTCAAAAGCAACGATTACCTTACGCAAGAAAATCATTTCCCTTTTGCAAGAGTCTGCAATAGCCTTTCTAGAGGAATACATTCCAGAATTTGCGTAGATGGCATGGATAATGTCCACAAAGTAATGCAACATACTTCGAATACCTACATTACGTGGTGAATTAATAAGCTATTGGCGTGTATGCATTTTTTTAAGGAAAAATAAATCTACAAGCAACAACTGTTGTTCTTTAATTTCAGTATTTTTAATGCGTACCGTACCTGACCGACTAACGGCATATGTAAGCAAGTGGGATGTTAATTTCAAGTATATACAGAACTCGGTGTTATTTGATGCAGTCTTATTAAATCCTCTCTGAATTTTAGTGGATGCCGTCTCTGCAGCAGAAATTTATATTCGACGCCACGTTATTTCATGCAAAAAATAATAGTTATATCTAACATTTTTCTATTTAGTAAGCATATTTAACCTTTTCGCAACTGACTGGACACATACGTCCCGAAAGAACTTTAAAAAATACTTTTGAGATAGAAATACCCATTGGGCTAGTGGAAGTATTTCCCATCAGTCTTGCCAAGTTTTGAGGAATTTTCGTCTACAGAACATGCCACTACCGTAGGTTGCACATTGTGATTGCCTCAACTTATTTGATAGCTAACGAATGTGTATGCTCTGTTTTAGAAAAATATGCCCAATTGCAATTCAGTTTTGATTGCAAAACCTATTTTTACAAAATTACTCAGTGAAGACCACTGAGGCATACGCCTCGGTGATTACGACGGATGGGACATGTATGCCCCGGTCCATAACCAGGGAATATATTTCCCCTGGATGTGGGTCCAATGGAGTTTTATTTCCTAAAAATAAAACACCTTTGTTTTGGGATTCTAGTGTGTCCTACTTACGGCCTTATTCACCATCCATGGTTAAACCATGATCAGTGGTTAAATTGGAATTTACACGAACAAGCGAATGCTGACAGAAATAACAAATTTTTGGTGTGACCGAGTCTCGAAGCCACGTTTCCAAAGCCCACTGAAAAACCGGACCACCGTGGCCTCTACAAAAACTCTTAAATGACCGAGGTTAGCGACTCCATTGGATGTTATGCCATTTTGTGTCAATATAAAAAGCATGGTTAGTTTTCATCGAGTAGAAATTTAACCCATTCACTGCCAACTACAAGATATCTCGTAGAGTTTGGTTTCACTCCACATGTTGCTGGCAGCGTACGGGTTAATCGAGATCAAATTCGTTAGAATGCAACTAGCGTCGAAATTGTTACGCATTTATTTAATTGCGAGTATCAAACTCTCTAAAAACGTTTCAGAAACTGAAAACTATAATTATGAAACATTTCAAGCTCCAAAAAATACATTAAATTTAAAACAATTTTTAACGTTCACTTAAAATCTCTAATTTATTATATAGTTTCAGTGGCTGCGTTTTGGGAGAAAAGAGAGAGAGCAAAATTTTTATAGACATCTAAATTACCCGGGAATATAGGTAGGCAACAAAATTTAAAAATTTAGTTACAAAATTAGCTAGCTTTCACGGACACTACCGCGTTTTATACTTCCTAGTTTTAGGCAGCTAAAATGAAGTAAAAATATTAATTTTTCCTTTAAAAAGTAAGGTGGCAACCGCCCCTTCGCCTCCGACTCGCCGCCACTGTATAACTTAGGGTCTATTCTGGTACCCCCTGTTGGGGGGGGTCCGGCTCCGAAGCTACCGAACCAACCCCAACTCAACAGGGGGTACCAGAATAGACCCTTTAGACCGACTCGTATGAATCATGAGAAATTTAAATCATACCTCTTTACGTATATAGCTTAAAAAATGACGCGCGCGCGCGCGGGAGGCCGTCTTTTTCTAACAGCCGCTGATGCTAAAGGCGTAGGAGAATTACTTTACTCGCGCGACTCTTTTGTTTCTCGAAGTTACTCTCAATTCTCTTGTTTCTCATCAATCCCTCTTTTCAATTCATGCGTATTTTCGCCCACTTTGAGACTCAATAGTCGCTGAGCTACAATTCCGATTTTCAATTTTTTTTTAACTTCTGTTGTTACCCTTTTTCTCTAAAATAAGACATTAGTTATGTTTTTAACATGTATAGTTACCGAAATATAGATGATCTCTCATATAGCGTTTTTGGCTTTATGGCTTTTGAATCAAATTCCTCCCCGAGATTTCAATGGGAGGAACGTAGTCCTACGTTAAAACCGTCATATACAAGTTTGCCCCCTGATATATTACCATTTATTTTCAGGGCGATTCAGGAAGTCCAATGGTCATACCAGATCGAACAAGACACTGGACAGTCGTTGGAGTCGTGTCATTTGGAAGCAAGTGTGCTCAGCCGGGTTATCCCGGAGTCTATACCAGAGTCACAGAATATTTGGATTGGATTGATGAAAATATGGAATGATTTGTCATGTATTTAAGATTTCATTTTATCGCTTTAGTCAACCCACAATCAAGTCAAACTACAGTTTGTAAAAAGTTTTATTTAAAAAAAGAATAAAAATGTTATTTCATATAAAAGTTGTATTCATTAATTCTAGTAGATTACCAAGTAATCTTTTGCATGGTAGCAATATGGACATTATGCAATGTTTTGTAGACAAGGAACTAAAAAAATCTATAAAATACAGAAATGTTCACGTCGAATGTTTCCTTATCCAGTCCATAAAGTGGGTTACTCTTGTATAAACTGTAGGAAATTTTGGATTGCATCCTCTTCTTCCCCATGATACAATGCCGATAACCTTCCAGCGGTCATTTTCATCGAGCAACATCAGAGGTCCACCAGAATCACCCTGTTAAAAAAATTCAAGTGAATAGCGGGAGAAAAGTGCTCTAATGGTAAAAGCTCCTATACTTTTATTTATCGTTAAAATTAATTTTATCAAGTTAATGCTGAAATCGTTGACGTGGCATAAAAAGTCGAATTTTTCATTATTAAAACCTCGTCAGTTTTAGATGCAATGCATCTAATTTTAGCCTTTGATGTTCTCTTTTAAGGTTTCTAATGTACTCGCAATAAATTTTGAAGGCGCTCTGCTGCACAGTTTCGTTTGCCATTTAACGAGCTTCTGCTCTTGCGTCGAGGAAATGCTAAAAATAATGCAAAAGATTAGAGAGACCAAAGGAACATCACCCCGCCCTGCCTAAGCATCAGGGTAACAACTGAATGACCGGCCGCCGCAACAGATAGTCAGGTTCCTGCATAATAGACCCCATTACGAGCGGCTCATGCAGCAGCACCCCCCCCGTTTTACCGGGGTACGACCCGTCATCGGAAGTGGGCCTAAAGAGCCACACCACCATTATTGTGCCATCGGGTTGACGAGAGCCTGCTTGCTTATACGGCAGCCTCTCCTCTGCGAACATCCCCCGATGGGGATGCAAAAGATTAAGAAAAAAATTAGATGAAATGCATCTAATTTTAGCCTTTGACGTTGAGGTTTCTAATGTACTCGCAATAGATTTTCAAGCAGCTCTGCTCCACAGTTTCGTTTGCCATTTAACGAGCTTCTGCTCTTGGCGTCGAAGAAATTCTAAAAAATAATACAAAAGAGTATTCGCCTCTTTTAGAGTTTGAGGGCAATTTTAAAAAGCTACAGCCCTGAAGAATTAATTTACGAGCTTTTAACTACATTTATTAATCCTCAATATGGAAAATCTAGATTAAAAATAATTCCTGTTAAATTTTTAATGAAATTTTTGCAGAGCAAAAATAAGCTGCGGTTGTTGAAACATCTAGAGGCAGATTAATTGAATAAGGAAAGCCATTTTATTCTAAAAATTCTAACATATTTAATGCAGTGTACAGTTACAGTAAATATAAAAAATTAAAATTTATTGACCAACAAATAGTACATCCAAGATCAATTTTTTAATTGCACGGTTTCAGTCCCTTAACAGAGAAACTTGTCATTGCAGGTATTTGTTGCGAGTTCTGCACTGTACGGAAAAAATAGTGGACATAAACTCTATTAAAATCATTCAAATCACGCGTTTCATAGATGGATTTCTCTAATAAATTCATTTGCCGTTTCACTCGATTTGATAACTACAATAGTAAATTTATCCTGCACAGAACGAAAATGAAGTATAGATCTTAACTAAGCGCATCTATTAATACAGCGAAAGCAACGACACTTTTACATTGGATCTGGCTTTAATTGCTACAAATACATTTGAAAGTTAAGCGAATGAGTAAAAATACGAGAATGGTAAAATATGGAAAGAAAATTCACGTTTTAGCGATTTATTTTTTAAAACGAATCTATATATTCGTGGTTTCTTACAAGACCATACACAGCCTATTCAGTTCCTCAATTGAGAACAAAGAAGTCCATCACTTGTAAAAGAAACAATTTTAAAGAAAATATCAAGTTATCCTACGCTTCCCTTTCCGAGAAAACACTTATTAATCAAATTGCCAACAAATTTGCGAAATGAGTTTAAAGCTGTTTCACATAAATAATGCAGCGGGAAGATTATATCCGTTTGATATCAAGCGTTCATTAGTTTGTAGCTTTAACACAATAAATTCTGGAAAATGTTTTTCCAATACTAGAATTATAAGTATGGTAAGAGCTGACTTGTAAGGAGCATAGTAACTCTTGAAAAAATCATTTACTGCAGCTAACATGTACCAATAAACAGTGATATGTGGAAACGGAAGACAAGCTTTTGAAATATACTTACATTACACGCCCCTTTATCACGTGATACAGCTGCTGCGCATATTAATGAAGATGGTATTGGCAATCTGTGTCCTGAACTGCATTGATCGTTGGATATCACTGGGAAACTTGCCTCCTGAAGCACATCGCTTGTACCTCCACTACCTGGAAAATAAGCATGTTAAAGGCTTCATTCCAACAATTGAAACTAGTAACGGAAAAGGCTTTCATCTGAAGATCACAGCCGTTTTTAGTCAACTTGATTTGGAATAGTTGGTTGGTTGTGTTGTGTTTTCTGGCACAAGAGCCATATTTGACTATGCTGCGCCAAACACATGGTACATAGATGTTACCAAGTTAATAACAGATATTCTATTTCGAAACGGAAAAAGTTAAAAGTGGTCTTAAAAGTACGTGATTGTAAAAAAGTGTTCAAATTAGTTTGTCAAAACCAATATCTTTGAGAAATAAAAAGAGGTTTTGATGGGGATTGTCTCCCAGCAAGTCTCGTATAGTAATGTTTCTACCAAAACGGTTAAGTCTGAAGATATTAAAATTTGGACATTCAATTAAAATGTTTAACCGAGAGAATAGATTGACACCTCGAGCACATAGGAGGAGGCTCTGAACATAGTAAATGTTTATGTGTAAGTCTGGTATGGCCAATTCCGAGGCGAGTTAAAATGACATCTTGCCTCCAATAGATTTGGAATGGAAACTATTAAAGAGACGAGCTTTTCAGTTCCATCTGTACTTTGATAATTCCTTACACTTCAATCATTTTTATATTAACGCAGTTTCGAAAAAGTATAGCATCCCCTCGTAGAAACTTGCAACAAATTTCAAAAATTAAGTACTGAAAAATTTAATGCAACGAATTTATTTTTGAAATTAAAGACATTGACCTTTTAATGAAAATTTTTAATTCAGTTTATTCGATCTGTCGTTTAAAATGGCAAATTTACATTACTTTCAAAGTTAATGTTCATTTATTTCAATAAAATTACTGACCCATTTTAAAACCAAACGAGGGCTATTTTAGTAGGAATCTCGGAATTATCGAACCTTCGTCAGCTGACGAGGTCGACACTAGAACCAACACCCCTTCTCCAAGTTTCTTATGATTAGTATTTAAAGGATTAGTATTCAGGAGGTATTTAGTAGTAGTAGGATTAGTATTCAAACAAAAGTTATGCAATTTATTGAGGTAGTGTGTTTTATGATATTTTATTTTCTATTCCATTGCTTTACATCGATCGCAGCTTAATTATCATTATATTTTTAATAACCCTTTACCAATAAATGAAGAATAGAGAATAATCCACATGCGCTGAACGAGAAGTGTTGATTTACCATAAAATCATCCTTTTAAAAACAGGTGCAGAAAAACTTCCAAACCACGGTATGAATAAATTTGCGACACAATTTTATTGTATTTCGTTACGACTAGTGAAGGGATTTTTAACTACCATGAGAGTTTTATTAAACTCGTGATATTCGATCATTGGGCCTCTTAAATATGTAATTGGCACGTCATTGGAAAAAGAATACTAATAATTTCACAGAGAAACTTAGTGCTGCAGTTAATGTGTTAAACATTAAGCAGTTACACAAGAATGGTGAAAATTTCCGGTGTAAATAATCAGAATTCAACAGCTTAGTTCTGATTATTTACACTGGAACTATGAATAGAAGCTGTTGATACTTCACAAATCACATTGAGATAGACTGGATTTGATTTGACTTTCCCTGGCACAAGATCCTCGAGATAGACTGGACTTGTGAAGTTCTATAAGGCGAGATGACACTGTATGCAAGAAAAATATGAAAGGACTAACAAAAATTAAGTTATATAAGGTAAAATTTTAGCGTTTTTTTCCAGAGTAGTACTGAAATTTTTAATAATTGCCATCCTCAAATTCTAATTAAGACGATATCGTATACTTTTATGTGAACAACTTTTTCTGCAATACTTTTACAATATTATTTTGTTGATGCCAGACAGTCATTAGAAATGAACTTTTCCTTAACCAAATGGCTAGCTCATCTTGTAAATACGAATCTCGTGATTAATAATATAGAACATGGTCCGAAGAATGTCCGAGTCTCATTCTACTTTTAGAATAATGAATATTTATTGGAAGAATAGCTGATATCCAAGTTTTATCAAAATGGAATAATAAAAGATTACCTCCATTTAAATGGCCCCAACCAACTAAAGTAGTCACATTGCCAATGTAATCCATTGCAGCTTCAGGCAAACAAATAGTTTTTACGAATTCATTAAAGGCAACTGGTTTTTCCAACTTGAGCAAAGCAATATCGTTCCGCAAGCTCATACTGTTATATTGGCCATGACGTTTCACCTCAACTACTCGGTAATCATCGTGAGGATCTCGAGGGTCGTTGAAGTCGTATTCTCCCAAACGAGCCACAATTTGATTCTTAGAAGTTCTAAAATAAAGGTAATCTATTATGACCATAATTATTGAAGTAAAATATAAAAATTCTACACTCAACTAGGGTGAACGCAGGATACAGAAACTGAGAACTTTCGTAACCTAAATACTTATTCATTAACAATACACTTACCCAAATGTGCAATGAGCAGCTGTGATCACATATTGATTATTGATTAAAGAACCACCACAGAAGAATTTATTTTTGTTGTTTAAGAGAGCCACCTGAAATACACATTTGCTCAGACAGTGTTTAGTAAATACAGTACATCAGAAGACTATAAAAATGAATCTACATACCATCCAAGGCCACGCCTTTCGATCAGCATCGTTTCCCCCAACTATTCTTGTATTTGTTCCTATCCCGCAATCTAGAAGAAAACACAATTAGAAACAAGCGAGTTTTCCGATTTTTAAATTAGTTGAAATGCTACCAAATAACCAACCTTGAGGAATTTCAACCGAGTTGTTTCTATCACTAAAGTTTTCAGATTGGTCTTCCCACTTAACTAGAACTGTCTGGACTGGAAATTCTGGACAACAAACTCCTATAAATCGCCCTTCAATTATACAGACGTTTTCCATGAAGTGCTGAATTGAACTTAAAATGCTTGGAAGCATACAATGCTGTACGTACCTGCAGGATCCAGACTCATTTTTTGGAGTTGTACATGCCTGAAACTTTTCTAGAGGTTGAGCAGTGGGATTAAAAACAAACGAATCTAAATTGGCTTCAAACATCTGGTTGATTCCCATCCTAAACAAGTTTCTGTCTTCAGTGTTTATTATCGAATCAAAATCATCGGAAAGTTGATTTTCCTGCAGGCTTGATGCAAAATTATCACTAACTGGTGTTCTCTTATCTTCCGCCCTTAAATCACTCTCGGAAAGATTTAACTCATCAGATTCATTTTCTGTAGGAAGATTTCTTTGGTTAAATTCCAAACTTTCACTCAAGTCATGAATGAGCTCTGATGGTATCGATCCGAAATAAGAGTCAAAAGACAGCTTGTCGGAAGAGTGTTCGACTTCAAACTGATGCGATGCTGTAGGCAACTGTGTTGTGCTCATTGTAGATTGCAAGTTTCTTTTATGGGGATCGGTATTCGCTTCAGAATGGATCATACTGATCGAAGTTTTGCTTTTTTCTTTGCCTCTTGTATGACCAATTGGGTGAACTTCAAGTAAATCCTGTTTAGCTTCATGACTGCTATATTTTGACATTTTGTCCGTTTCGTGATGCAGAAATACTTGATCGCTTTCCAAAGGGCCATCGTTTTCTTTCGATTTCTGGACCTTTGAGTCCAGTTTCTGTTCACGGTACTTTTCTTGTCGCGAATTTTGCAAATCTTGTGGCACAAATTCAGAATCGAACATCTTCTCTAAATTTTCGTAACTTTCTAAATCGTAATTTGCAACAGAATGGTGGTTAGGGTCACTTGTCTCTGCAAATTCGTCCAACTTTGAGCTCGAAGCATAAGATTGATAATCACTCTCGCCAACTGCAGAAGACTTGTACCAATACATGTCGTCAGCTGCTTTCTGTTCAGGACTTGTCCATTGTGTATTAGACTGTGGTACCAATGAATAGCTGGACCCTGAAATGCGAGGGATAAAATGCAATAAACTTTGTTTGTCAACCAATAATTGTCTATTGAAGAAATTAGTGCATCGCCTATTAAACTAAAAATGAGCATCCAGAAGACAGATTTACTAATGTGCACCGATTTCGACACACGCAAGTGATTTTTCTAACCAAGGAAGTTGAAAATAATTGATAATCTTTGGTATTATTTTAATTTATAGACATGCAAAATTCTGAAATTAACATTCTATAATATAAACGCGGTGACACAGCCTCTAACGCCTCAGGAATGTGGGAGTGGCTACGACCTACCGGACCAGACTCTACACCCGCAGCGCGCGCGGGGAACAAGGGGTTTTTCTTAGAATTCCAGGAGAGAGTGCCGAAATGAATTTCCCTTATCTTTGAAAGAGAAAGATTGTTGGTAAACAATATGCATAGAGAAGATCTCACTGCAAGGAAACGAAAGTTAGCAAGAGATTTGCACTATGGAAGGCGAGACAAAGCCAAGAGACATTAAACAGAGTTCAAACCGCAAATATTTAATTATAATTAATTTTTCCCACTTTCGTTTTCGTTAAAAAGGCAATTTCTTTTTTCGTACTTAATTTTGAAATTGAATATTTATATATTTTGCAAAACGAAAGTTATTGTCAATTGATTCATCATCTGTTTTTCGTGCTTTTAAAAAAAAATTTCTAAAGCACTCTGGCAATCTGCATGAGATTTTCTTCAACAAATTTCGTCAGTAAATTTGTGACAATCAGATCCGAGATATTGTTGGCAAGCCCGTTTTATACGGACACAAATCTTCTAGTTTCTATATGTTATTGGAAATCATTACTGAGATTTTTATTTTCTTGATCTCGTATATGCTTTCTTCTCTGCTATCTTAGATCCAAACTTAGAGCATAGATTAAATGAAGATAGATACCGGTGTCATTTGAAAAATTTAAAATTACGCATTTTCCCCAGTTATTCTGGGTGGAGGGGTGGTGGAAAAAATATGATAAACAGATTCGAAATGAGAATATCAGTTTATGGCGAGTAAAATACAACTCAAAACTTTATAAAAGGCTTTAATAAACACCTGGAAGTCAACTTTCTTCAAATGAATATTTATCGTTTTTGCTAAAAATGATCCGATCTAATGAAGCAAAATTCATCGCGAGTAGCAGAAAAGCACTATTAATAACAGTCATAATAATCCAGTAGTTGGCACCAGGAGAAAACTAAAAAAATTCCTGAAGTATAACGATTTAGTTAATAATTGATTACGACAGTAAAAATTTAGATTTCCATAGTATTAAAAATTCACTGTAAAATATACTAGTCCGTTAGCTTATAAAGATGTTAAAAATTTTAATAAAAGAAATTTAAGAAAGCTAAAAAGAATAAACTTATTTTAACTTGCAATCTTTATAGATTGATTTGCTAACCAAGAAGTGTTTTCAATGTTATTTGCAAGTCACCGAAATATCAAAAATCTGTACATTTAAAAAAATCAGTTGTATGACTTCATGATCATAACGGCTTGATTATTTCGATGGCATTTGCATCGAAATGCTTTCCGACTATAACGCCCTCTTTTTAATTCCTTAACCAAATCACGAATTCGATAAACAGATCTCCATTAATTCAAATCCCCTCCTTTAGATTCTTTACTTAAACACACGAAATCACTGTGTACCATTTTGATTAATTTCCAAACTGAACAGCAGGTATCGACTAATCAATTTTTGAAGTTCTAAACAATAGACTGCTGCTTTTTTTCCTAGAGAAATTTTTTGATCTTCTAAGCCTTCTTGTTGAGAGGTATTTTAAGTGGAAACTGAATGAATGCTAATGCAGCGATGTCTTTTCTTAGTTTGATTACTGTTCAGGATTTAATTTGAAACTTTGCATTTTCGCGAATTAGATGTTTTGAAGTTAAGGAAAGTGATTGTTTTCTGTTACTACTTACATACAAGGTAGAAATTGAAAAACATTATAAAAATACGGAGATGGCTTTCATTTTTCCACTTTATGTTAGTTTCAGAAGATATTTTACCGATAATATATTCCATACATTTGCAATTTCAATGTCGAATAGTTTATTTTGCTATTATTCCAAAAATTAAATGTTGCGAACTTAAGTCTTTTCTTTCAATAGAAGTGCAAACCCATAACCATATTTAAATATTGTATAATCCTTTCACATTCCAATATGTTTCTATTTTTAAATTTCAGCTATAAGCACTGTGACCATGGGTATTCAAATAAAAAATTTTCGATCCCCACAAGACACGTCTCAAATTTTCTCTTATCAAAAATGGGTACAAACATTTAGAGCATATTAAATCCACGTGGGAACGAAATTGTCGAGCGTAGCAGTGCTAAAAACAAGAATTAGTCGCTTTTCCAAACTAATCATTAAATTTACGATGCTTGTTCTTTATTTCGTGGGTTAATTCAATAAATTGCACCAAACTAATGTGGCGAAATAAAAATGGAGTCGACCCGAGTTGTAAGCAAAATTTTTCAGAAATGGAAAACGGTTTAAGAAAGTTCAACAGTTCAAAATTTATTCTTAATAAATGAATTAATACACATATGACCCACCAGCATCAAAATCCTTCAAAAATTTTAGCGATACCTTAGAAAAAATCTTTCTATACAAAACACGGCAAGTTATAAACTTTGATTTTGTTCAAAACTAAAAAAAATAAAAGGAAGAGCATTTGAGAAAACGCAGAAATAACTGTACTACATTGCAATTGTTATGCAATATGTTCACATTTCCCATTCTTTCCTTTTTAAAAACCCTATTATTGTATCTATGAATGAATAAACGTGCCTTTTTTGGTGCAAAAATACGACAGATAATCATAACCCCTTGGAAACGATTTTATTTAACCTCCTAAAAAGATGCCAACACTCATTTGGGATATTTATTATTATTTCAATCTAATTAAGATGGTAAAGGATACTCGAGTCATTTAAGCATGTCCAGATGATTTTTGTATTTAAAATTAATCATTACGTTGACTTAAATATGGATTTCAATAGCAAAACTTTTGTAATTCGATGCGCGTGTCAGTCGTCATTGTATGTTAAGGGGTTAAAAGCGAGAAAGATTAAAAAAAAAAATGGCAAAACCAATCAAGCGAGTTGCGGATTGGTTAATAAATTAACAATGAAGCGCGCCAGTTTCACTATATTCGGAAGCATCAAATGTTTGTTGCGATATTGAGTTTTGGAAATATAAATTGACAATACAGTCTAGTCTCAGTTTAAATAAAAATATTTGCAAGTATTAGTGAGGTGAATTTGGTAGAAAAATATTAAAATTTAACACAGGCAATCAAATACCCGAGTATACTGTGCGTTTTATTCTTTTTCCTACAGCTTTTCCTTCTACATTCATAGAGAGGCATATAAAAACGAGGAAGAGTAGAACTAGTTTCACCTTCATCTTTTCCTGAAAAAGAGATTCAATTAGCATTGAAATATAATAGCAAATGTCTTTCGGAAATTACTGTACTTAATTATTTTTAGTTTCAAAAATAAACGATTAAAAAAACAGCATTTCTAGCTAAAATTCAGCTAGCTCATTACATTCATGGTGAACAATATGGAATAGTTTTAACTATGCCTTACGAAATAGGAGTATCAATTATTAAGAAGCATTAATCAGAATCAGTTCCATAAGGATCAGAACCAGAATCAATAGTTTCGTTGGTTCTGTTATTAATTAGATTATACTTGAGCAACAAAACTGAAAGAAATATTGCAAACATTTAAATGGGATTAAAAGGACCCTTGAACACTTAAATAATTGTACACGAATATCGCTTTTAAATTATCTTTTCAACTATAAAAAAATATGACCTTTATAGCTTTCATTAATGCCGAGTATGAAATGCATAGTTTCCCCCCCCCCCCCAAGTATGAACACAGATAAACTTTACTTTTCGACATACAGTCACCCAAAAAAGTATTCGGACACCAATATGAAAACACTTTATTCATCAAATAAAAAATATTAAAACAATATATTGCAAAACGAATCGTGTCTTCATATCCTACAAAGTGTGAAAATACATATGCTACTGAAATAGTTTTCTTAAACTTTAATTTTTAAGTATAATTAACGCTATAATACTTTTACAATAGATTTTCAGTCCAAAAAAGTATTCGGACACTTATAAATTAATTAAAAAATACTTTTACAACTTGAAAGCACTATTTTAGTATTTTGTTGGCCGACCCTTGTTTTTTATTACTTCTTTCAATCTACTTGGCATTGAATTGACTAATTTCTTGCATGTATTGGGATCAATATTTCTCCATGCTTCAATTAGTTTTTCTTTCAGGATATTTTTGCTCGTAATATTATTTTCATGCAAACGTTGTTGTATATTAGCCCATAAATGTTCTATAGGATTAAGGTCAGGACTTTGGGCTGGCGTTTTAATGACCATAGGACAATGATAGAGAGCCCATAGCCTACAAATATGGGACGTATGCTTCGGATCGTTGTCTTGGTAGAGTTTAAAATTGGCCGAAATTCCCATTTTTTGAGCATTTTGTCTTATATTTCTTTTAAGAATGTCTAAGTAACTATATTTATTGACTTTGCTGACAATTAATTCTAGGTTTCCTGTTCCAAAGCTACTCATGCAACCCCAGACAAAATGACTGCCGACGCCATGTTTTACTGTAGCACGAAGATTTCTTAATTTAAGCTCAGTGTTAAAGCCTTCTCCGTACCTTTTGCTTTCCATTTGAACCAAAAACATTAAATTTACTTTCGTCAACAAAAATTACAGACTCCCAAAACTCTTTAGGTTTTTCAAATAACATCTAGCAAATTTCAATCTCTCCTTCTGGTTCACTCTACTAATAAACGGTTTCCTTCTAGCAACTCGAGCATGAAAGTCATGATTCCTCAATATGTTTCTTACAGTTTCAGGATGAGATATTTCTCCGAAACGTTTTCTAGCTTCAAGAGTTAATTTAATAGCACTTATCTTCGGATTGATAGTGATATTTTTAACAAACCACCACAGCTCACGAGGTGCGAAAATTGCTGACCGTCCTGTCCGTGCTTTATTTTCTATAAAGCCAGTTTTCCTGTATTTAGAAATTATACTAAATACTATTGATTTACTTATTTTTAAAATATCACTTACTATTCGAATAGATTTTCTACTTTTATAGTGGTCTACAATGAGTTTTTTCATTTTAATTCTAATTTCGGGTTTCTTTCGACCCATGTTTCACGCTACAAAACACTTTCCGATTTTTATTGTTATTACTAATTAATCAAAGGGTTGCCGTTTCTTAAAGCATGTAAGCATTTTATTTCTTTTGATTTATCGCCAAAAGACTTCAATTTCTCTCACTGTCCGAATACTTTGACATTTTTTTTCACCTTATTGGTAATGAAAGTTGTAAAAGTCGTGTAGTTATTTAATTTATTCAGCTACTTTTTTCTGCAATTATGTCTAGTAGTACGTTTCATAAGATACTACAAAAAGTTATAGTTATTCCCAAAAATAACAAAAAATAATCGACTTCAATTTTTTTTCGTTCAAGTGTCCGAATACTTTTTTGGGTGACTGTAAATGCGTATTTCTATAAATTTTAAAATTATTACAAATTTATTTTAAATACATAGGTTTTAAAAACGTATTGTCCATTTTATTAGTGAAACTAATACAATACATTGAGAAACTGATGCATTTTATCCTTTAGGTATATTTTCAATAGATTTGAAAGAAAATTAAAATTTAGAAGCATTTAAAGCTCATAAAATTACAAGATAAATCTCTGTATGCACTAAACATTTCAATGCTTTGATGAAACTAGTAGAAAGAAGACGAAACTATATTTACCACTCTTAGCCTTTGCAATCAAATTGCTTGGTTATGTCGACGCCAGTGTTAAAAAAATTAATCTTTCTACACAACGTTTCCTAAAACTTTAAAAAGAAAAGTTGTATTGAACTGAATAAAAAAAAGAAAGGGTCGGAATCATTTCATTTCTTTTCATTGTTATCTAAACCTCATGAACTTCATATTTATCAATTATCTCTTACGAACGATCCCACTTCGGATGGCATATTTACGGATCCTACCATGGTTTGGATTGAGGTCGCTTTTCATTGGCTCTCAGCGTCATGTGACTTCGCTTGCTTCTGAATGATGTCATAGGAGCGCGCTATTGTATCATGGTATCATGGAGAAACCAAAATTATCTTTTAATTACGATTATTTGGATATTTCTAAACTGAATGATGAATTCAAGATAATTTTGGTTTCTCCATGATACAATAGCTAAGGCAAAAATCGAAATCCACACTAAGCGCGCTCCTATGACATCATTCAGAAGCAAGCGAAGTCACGTGACGCTGAGAGCCAATGAAAAGCGACCTCAATCCAAACCATAGTAGGATCCGTAAATATGCCTTCGGATGTAACATTTTTTTTCCCAGTCACGTGGCAAAGGAAGAAGACGAAATGAGGCAATGGGGTCTATTCTGGTAGCCCCAATGAGTCGTTGGTGGACATATGGGATCGATCCTGCCATACTACATTTAGAATTCGTATTCAGATCACTGTACATATTATTCTGTTTGCTAGATAAATAAGGTTCTAAATTAAGCTAAATTGAATCAGTATCAGTTTACAGCTATACAACTGACAAATAGGCGGCTGTTCAGGGTAAACGCGATTTTGTTCACTGGTGGTGTGGTGTGTAGTCATCACTTCTTCTCTAAAGTCTTAAGGTTTTTCAAATATTAAGGATTTACGGGTCTATTCTGGTACCCCCGGTTGGGTTGGGAGACGCCACTTTTTCCGCACGTTAACAACGGAAAAAGTGACGTCTCCTAACCCAACCGGGGGTACCAGACTTAGACCCCAGCATGAATGGATGCTAACTTAAGCTTTGAAGTGAGCAGTTTGTTTTACTTGCATTTAAATACCTATTGAAATTAACCCTCTGACTGCATATCCCGCGATTTCCGCGTGTTGGAAGTTCGTCTGTTTTTTGCTGCACCCTGCGATTTTCGCAAGCTAATGGGTTTACTTAGTACTTTATAAACGTTGAATCATATTATACTAATGAAGCCCTGCATGTAAATAACAATTAGGTTGGTTCAACGGTATTTGAACATATTTTAAAACGTAATCTAAATAGTAGTTCAGAAAAATTATGCAGTCAAAGGGTTAAACTTCAAATATCTTGCGAAATCTTTGAAATTCGAACCACAGCCAGACGTGGTGGTTGGTACTAATATATTAGCAACCAGCTCTTGAAACAAGCATTATATAGCAAAATGAAGACAGATTTTAAAAAATGCGAATATTATTGCATATTTTATGTTGATCTAACTTTACAAAGTATGGATCTTAAATCAGATCAAGGACTGGAAGTGCAGCACGATGAAAGTAATAAAACTTGAAAATGAGCTTGATGTTGCTAAGAGATGGAAGAATGGTTTGATGTATGTGATTTAGGGGTCTATTTTGGTACCCCCGGTTGGGTTGGGAGTTGGGTTGGGTTCCGCAGGTTAACAACGGAACCCAACCCAACCGGGGGTACCAGAATAGACCCGTTAACCTTTAGCGCTCCGTTGGCTCAGCTAGAGGGACTTTGAATTGCATGCATACTTTACCAGTAGCGGTGAGTCAAGGGGGGGGACAGTCGCCCCCTACTTTTTGTTCGAAAAATGAAATTTTTATTTCATTTTAGCTGTCTAAAACTAAGAATTATTAAAAAGCAATAGTGTCCTGGAAAGCTAGTTAATTTGTAAACAAAATTTTTAAATTTTGTTGTCAACCCCTATACTCTGGGTACTTTTATATATGCCAATAAACTTTTTGCCCTCTGCTTTTCAATCGAATCACCGCCACTGTACTCAAAAAAATCAAAACGCATATAAAACCTTAATGAACAATTTTTATTCAAGCAATTTAAACAGGATTTTATTCAGATCGTTATTACTTATTTTGGTTTCTAATCAAATTAATTGCCTAGTTCTTAAGTAAGTAATTTAATCTACGATTGCGACATGAAAAGTACAATACGCATCTAATTAGTTTTTGGATAGCTAAAGGTTGAGTTATCGTAGTTAAAACTAGAGAACCCAAACCGTTTTACAAAAATTAAAGCTTTTTAATATGTGGTTCTAATCTTCATATCATATTTATTCAATTAGCCTATTGTCTACTTAAAATTATTGCTACATATTTAGGGATTATGTGTTGAAACCCAAACTATGCATTCTATTCATATTGCTATACCAGCCCAGCGGCTCTTTACTTCGAAATTTGTTTCAGATATCTTGGTAATTCCCTCAGAATATTTAGCAGTTGTAATTTGAATTTTAGTATAACGGTTTGGGTTCTCTAGTTTTAAATACGATAACTTAACCTTTAGCCCTCCAAAAACTAATTAGATGCGTATTGTACTTTGCATGTAGCACAGGTATACTTTGAATTCGATCAAGTAAGAAAGAAGATTCCTTCGAGACTGATGATGTTGAGAATTTTTATATCCTTCTATGTTTCGATACATGGAGATTCGAAACTTACTCCAGTTAATCAAAACTACACAATGCAACTCATTTATCTATAAAGTCAATCACCTTAACCTAAAATTAATCTTTTAGGGTCTTTGCTGATTAAGCAGACGAGTAAATTATTAGCATAACTGAGCTGTGAATAACAGGGTAAGAAAAGGAACTCTATCTGTTTGACTGGATGACTGATGTTACACCTGATGCTTTATACTGTAGCATTTGTGAAGAGATAGGCCTTACTTTTTCACTGCACACTTTTTTTATTACTCTTTGATAACATTAGTCCACCAAAATCAAAATTTAATCGACTTGGAACTTATTCGTTGCACTCGAGTAACCATTGCAAGAAAGGGGAATCCTAGCCATCTTTAAAGGCGAGTACCGGTTTAATAGATTAGTGGAATTAAACTATTTATATGCACAACCTGAGTCTAAAGGATGCACGTATTCAGTGGTTCCTGAGGTTTGCAGACCATTCTAAGTTCTCATACAGCAAGAATAAAAGTTATTGTTTGTATGTCACTAGAAGCTTTATTCTTATCGCTCGTTCCACGATAATCTTTGATTCAGACCATGTTTACTTAATTTTTCATATACCTTCTCAATTTTTCTTAGTTTTGTTGGTATCCGAATTTCGAACTAAGGATAATTTGAGATAAAGCAGCCAAGGAGCGAGCATACATCTCAAACAGCCTCATCATCATCATCTTATCGCTCGTTGAAAACATTAGTTTACTAATGAAGCTAAAAATAATTCGTAATCTCCGAAACTTCTAATTAATATTGCTTTATTTCTTTTAAACAGATATCACTAATATTTTCATTCACGAAACTTCATTTATTCTATTGTTTTAAGCTAGATTTAAAATAAAATTTTTAGAATAAAACTTGTCGTCAGACATGTTAAGATTTCAACGGGTCTATTCTGGTACCCCCGGTTGGGTTGGGAGACGTCACTTTTTCCGCACGTTATCCCAGAGAATCGAAGGCAAGCATGACTGTTTTTCGTGTAATTTCTTTTATTTTAGTAAATAATAATGAATATAACCTTCCATGCTGATTTTCAATTTAAGTAAAAAAAAAAATGGCCAAAATGTCATATAGAACACCAGAAATGTAAAGATATCACTAATATCTATCAAAGTTCGTTGTATTTTATTTTGGAATATGACGTGCTTTATTTAAGAATGGATTTTACGGATTTTATTATTATACACTTTTATCTAACTTGACATTTTTTATGTTTGTAAAGATGGAATTTTTAAAACGATTTTACACTCACTTTCGAATGTGATGAAGTTTTGAAAGTTTGTGCACTTATGTATGAAAAATGTCAAGAAAAAATGCATTGTCGATGAAAATACACTATTGTAATATTTCCAGATCTATTTTAACTGCTAATTCATTAATTTAATTTAAAATTATTCCTTATTCCTTATAAAATAAATTCCTTACTAGTGGCGCCACTGGTAGTGAATTTGAAGACAAATTGATTTCAAAATTCTATAATATTTATAATAATGAATTTAAGACTAAGAAGTAGATAATAATTCTACTTTTCCAGCAACTAACAAAGGTGAGTTTTTTAAAAAACTGTTTTTATATTTCCATAGAAGATGTTGTGCCAAGTTAAATTATTTTACATATTAAAAATAAGATAACATTCTATTTAGATATAACAAACAGAAATTATAAGAAATTATAATACATGATGATATATCAGTTGATCTATAAAAGTGAAAAAGATGCCGCACCGTTTAGTTAGTATGAAGATTGATTAAAATATTAACATCTAAAACTAAAGTTCGTAAGAAAATTTCTTTAAATACCATACATTTTATTTCCTGCTTGAATTCTCCAGCTTGCAATTAGTGCCAATTATATTGAAGATTCGACTCATTTCTGCAATTTTTTAATTGGACATTCTCACAACTTCCCAGTTTTGCGCCTTTCACAATTAAGTATATTTTTAAAATTTCTGACCACTGCACATTTGAATAATCAAATTAAACTACTTCCTGGTGTTTTTATGGCTTTTAAATACAACTCCGGAAAAGATGAAATGAAATTGGAACGTGCAAACTGTTGAAAATTCAGCAAACTATTCACATAATATTTAAATTTAACCTCTGCAATATAAAGTATCTTATTTTATATTGTATCCTTACATTTATATATGTTATGGAATGTACAAAAGCCTTCGGCCGTTAAATAATCTGAATTTTCCTAAAGTTTCCAAAAATTTGCACAGATATTGCTATCATGCCTAATTACACTTAGGGGGTCTATTCTGGTAACCCCGGTTGGGTTGGGAGACGTCACTTTTCCCGTTGTTAACGTGCGGAAAAAGTGATGTCTCAAAACCCAACCGGGGGTACTAGAATAGACCCATAAAACCTCCAGAATGATGATTTTCTACATCAACGCCGAAGTTTGCAAGTTACATTCGGATTAATGGGGTCAGATCTTTTTAGTTTGAATCACGAATAAATGGCCACTTTCCAAAATATTGTGCTTGGCTTCGAAATGAAACACGAAAGATTACTACTTGTGAAGCTCAGTCATCACGAAAATGTATGTATGAAGTACTAAATAATATTTAAATAAAATCAAAAATTTTAATATACCACGTTTTTAAAACGGACTAAAGAAAAAAAAAAATTCTTCTAGCCATACAATTTATAACCCATACAGATTTAAAAACGAAAATGGCAGTGCAATAGATAATTGATGCATAACAGGTTTACTTTAGGTCACTAACAATTTTATTGAATGAATGATATAATCTGTGCGAGTTTTCATCTACCTCCTTACTATTAAATTCATGAGCCCTCGTTTTTCTTTTTTAAAACTAGTGGGGCTCTAGAAAATTATTTTTACTATTTAGTCCGTTTTAAACACTGGTATATAAAATTTTATTTTATTTAAATAATTATTTTCTCTGCTTTAGTCTGATTGTGGAAATTTCGCAACCAAAGATCTTGATGAGATTATGACAGAGACATGTGGTACCAGGTTTATTTCAGTTTCTCTTCACTCATTCATAAATAGAAAATTGTATTTCTTGAAAATCAAGTTACATGACGCAGAGACCTTCGTGAAAACAACTACAATTAGAAAGCATTTTACTTTTTTTCCTCTGAAATCAAGACAATCAAATTATTGTCACTCTGTATACAAACTGTCCCTCCGAACTTCACTCTTCACTGTTCCCCAATATTCGCGAAATTTTGAATCCACTTCCAAACTGAAGATTCCCTATTCACTGAGTGACGCCTGACGAGGCCATCTATCGAAGCTCTGGGTCAGTAAAACAAAAATATGAACAAAAAATTAACAGACAGACAAGAAAGAATTATATTGCATTGTCATCTAGCCCTGAGCTATGTTAAAGTTTCCAAGTCTCCAGCTCATCGAAGTAGTTTAAAATCTCATTGCAAGAAACTGAACAGACAGATAGAAGAAAGTTGAAGTAATAAAATGATAAAATATAATATTAAAACTTTAAAACCTATTTATCCAAGATCAAAAGAAAATTATAATTTTTTCTCGTAATCTGTGTCAAACAAAAGCGTGAGGCACAGGTGAGAAAAGCGCAAAGAAATTAGAATTGTGATCACAACATATTTTATGAATGATGTTAAATACACGTTTGTTTCAGATAATCATTGTGTTTCATATCTTTCTCCTCATTGGTTACGCCTCACGCTTCACGATTTTGCTTTGACCTCAGATTTTATAAAAAACTATTATTTTCTTTTTACTGCTATTAAAAAGTGTTTTTTAAATTTTTATATTTATTAGTCTTTAATTTTGTCATAATTCAGTTTTATAAATAATATTTTATACATCAACTAACTAAAGCAATTATTTTTATTGAAAAAGGCCTGATAGGATGCACGATGGACTATGTTTTTTGTATAATTTATTTTATTGAGACATTTAATTACTGTGAGTATTTTGTTCTCAAAAATACAATAGATGGCGCACTGAAACCTACTGAGGTAACAATTTTCTGAATTTTTAAAATAAATACTTACAATTGAGCATCTAAAATATTAAAAATATTGCATTATCATCAAGACAAGAAATATAAATTCAGAACTCTAGTGCATAAGAAGTGAATTAAAGTCGATCAATCCAAACTCAACAAACATGAAACATTCTGAATTTAGTAAAATCGTTTAATAAAAAAAAAGCAAAGGATGTGACATGTAGCCGTTTTTTAAATGACTTGTAAATTTTCACTTTCTTGCTTTTGGGATAATATCCATTTACATATCTGATAAGAAAGTCTCTCTCCACAGCCTCAGCACTAGATGTATTGACTAAATCAAAATGTGGATAGTAGTACATAAAATTGTCTTAGTGTAGTAAATGTCTAATGGCAGATTTAGAAAAAAAAAATAAAGCTCTTATTTTTACAAATATTCTAGGGCGAAAACGTAGCACAAGTATTAAAACAGCACTTGCAAAAATTCAGCAAAGATTACCAAATAAATTCAACACAGCGCTACAAGGTTTTTATAGGCTCACCAATCCTTTGTTGATCAAATCAACTGACTCCTTCTTGGCTTGAGAGCTTGCTTTTATACTTTTCCAGGAAACAGACTCTCAATGTGGTAGGAAGTGACGAATTTCCAGAAAGTTCACAAAAGATAGAAATAGGTTGAAAGTCTTGAAGTCCTTCTGAAAATTCCTTTTATTAAAGTCGCCAACTTTGCACTGCAAATTGGTTTGTCTTTCAAAATTAGCATCTCAGGGAAACGACTTTATAGCTTTGTAATAATAGTTTGTGGCGCTTTAACTTTCCTAATCAAAAAATTACGGGGCAAAGTTCTGGATATGTTGCTTCGATGACGTCCTGTGCATGAGATCTTCTTCACACAAGGGCAATCGCTGGAGTAGAAGCCACGATCTCGAATCAATCTGACAATCCGAAGTCGGGCACCATACGAGAAAGGATATCAGAAGAAACAGGTGAATTCTTTGACCAATCCACATCCCATGTCACCAGGACGTGCCATGTGCTTGTTTGATGTCAAATTTAAATGGATTATCCGTTCGGACCTTATTAACGCCGCGTTTGTCCCAGAACAGGGTCTAACACAAAGCAAGCTAGAAGACAGTTCACTAAAGCATCAATCATTCGTTCAAGTGTCACTCACACAGATCGTGCTCTCTGCATCTTCTTACGACGGCCAGCAATACGTAACGAAACGAAGCGTCGA
>BGPR01000001.1:5999123-6103069 GCA_013235015.1 Araneus ventricosus
AAGCCTGCTGGTTCAGCTAGAGGGACTTTGAATTGCATGCATACTTTACCAGTAGCAGGTGTAGTCAAGGGGAGCACGCCTCTTTTTTGTTCGAAAAATGAAATTTTTTTATTTCATTTTACATGTCTAAAACTAAATATTAAAAGCAATAGTGTCCTGGAAAGCTAGTTAATTTGTAAACAAATTTTTAAATTTTGTTGTCAACCTATACTCTGGGTACTTTTATATGCCAATAAACTTTGCCCTCTGTTTTTCAATCGAATCACCGCCACTGTACTCAAAAAATCAAAACGCATATAAAACCTTAATGAACAATTTTATTCAAGCAATTTAAACAGGATTTTATTCAGATCGTTATTACTTATTTTGGTTTCTAATCAAATTAAGTTTGCCTAGTTCTTAAGTAGTAATTTAATCTGTGATTGCGACATGAAAAAGTACAATACGCATCTAATTAGTTTTTGATAGCTAAAGGTTGAGTTATCGTAGTTAAAACTCAGAGAACCCAAACCGTTTTACAAAATTAAAGCTTTTTTAATATGTGGTTCTAATCTTCATATCATATTTATTCAATTAGCTATTGTCTACTTAAAATTATTGCTACATATTTAGGATTATGTGTTGAAACCCAAACTATGCATTCTATTCATATTGCTATACCAGCCCAGCGGCTCTTTGCTCGAAATTTGTTTCAGATATCTTGTAATTCCCTCAGAATATTTAGCAGTTGTAATTTGAATTTTAGTATAACGGTTTGTTCTCTAGTTTTAAATACGATAACTTAACCTTTAGCCCTCAAAACTAATTAGATGCGTAGTATTGTACTTCATTAGCAAGGTATACTTTGAATTCGATCAAGTAAGAAAGAAGATTCCTTCGAGACTGATGATGTTGAGAATTTTTATATCCTTCTATGTTTCGATACATGGGAGATTCGAAACTTACTCAGTTAATCAAAACTACAATGCAACTCATTTATCTATAAAGTCAATCACCTTAACCTAAAATTAATCTAGGGTCTCGCTATGATTAAGACGCAGAGTAAATTATTAGCATAACTGAGCGTGAATAACAGGGTAAGAAAAGGAACCTATCTGTTTGACTGGATGACTGATGTTACACCTGATGCTTTATACTGTAGCATTTGTGAAGATAGGCCTTACTTTTTCACTGCACCTTTTTTTATTACTCTTTGATAACATTAGTCACAAATCAAAATTTAATCGACTTGGAACTTATTCGTTGCACTGAGTAACCATTGCAAGAAAGAATCTAGCCATCTTTAAAGGCGAGTACCGGTTTAATAGATTAGTGAATTAAACTATTTATATGACAACCTGAGTCTAAAGGATGCACGTATTCAGTGGTTTCCTGGGTTTGCAGACCATTCTAAGCTCATACAGCAAGAATAAAAGTTATTGTTTGTATGTCACTAGAAGCTTTATTCTTATGCTCGTTCCACGATAATCTTTGATTCAGAACCATGTTTACTTAATTTTTCATATACCTTCTCAATTTTTCTTAGTTTTGTTGGTATCCAATTTCGAACCAGGATAATTTGAGATAAAGCAACAAGAGCGACATACATCTCAAACAGCCTCATCATCATCATCTTATCGCTCGTTGAAAACATTAGTTTACTAATGAAGCTAAAATAACGGTAATCTCCGAAACTTAATTAATATTGCTTTATTTCTTTTAAACAGATATCACTAATATTTCATTCCACGAAACTTCATTTATTCTATTGTTTTAGCTAGATTTAAAATAAAATTTTAAATAAACTGTCGTCAGACATGTTAAGATTTCAACGGGTCTATTCTGGTACCCCCGGTTGGGTTGGGACGTCACTTTTTCCGCACGTTATCCCAGAAGAATCGAAGGCAAGTACTGACTGTTTTTCGTGTAATTTCTTTTATTTTAGTAAATAATAATGAATATAACCTTCCATGCTGATTTTCAATTTAAGTAAAAAAAAAATGGCCAAAATGTCATATAGAACACCAGAAATGTAAAGATATCACTAATATCTATCAAAGTTCGTTGTATTTTATTTTGGAATATGACGTGCTTTATTTAAGAATGGATTTACAGTTTTATTATTATACACTTTATTCTAACTTGACATTTTTTTATGTTTGTAAAGATGGAATTTTTTAAAACGATTTTACACTCACTTTGAATGTGATGAAAGTTTTGAAAGTTTGTGCACTTATGTATGAAAATGTCAAGAAAAATGCATTACGATGAAAATACACTGTAATATTTCCAGATCTATTTTAACTGCTAATTCATTAATTTAATTCTAAAATATCTCTTATTCATATAAAATAAATTCCTTACTAGTGGCGCCACTGGTAGTGAATTTAACAAATTGATTTAAAATTCTATAATATTTATAATATGAATTTAAGACTAAGAAGTAGATAATACCTACTTTTCAGCAACTAACAAAGGTGAGTTTTTTAAAAAACTGTTTTTATATTTCCATAGAAGATGTTGTGCCAAGTTAAATTATTTTACATATTAAAATAAGACATTCTATTTAGATATAACAAAACAGAAATATAAAAATTATAATAATAGATGATATATCAGTTGGATCTATAAAAGTGAAAAAGATGCCGCACCGTTTGTTAGTATGAAGATGATTTAAAATATTAACATCTAAAACTAAAGTTCGTAAGAAAATTTCTTTAATACCATACATTTTATTTCCTGCTTGAATTCTCAGCTTACAATTAGTGCCAATTATATTGAAGATTCGACTCATTTCTGCAATTTTTAATTGGACATTCTCACAACTTCCAGTTTTGCGCCTTTCACAATTAAGTATATTTTTTAAAATTTCTGACCACTGCACATTTGAATAATCAAATTAAACTACTTCCTGGAAGTTTTTTATGGCTTTTAAATACAACCCGGAAAAGATGAAATGAAATTGGAACGTGCAAACTGTTGAAAATTCAGACAAACTATTCACATAATATTTAAATTTAACCTCTGCAATATAAAGTATCTTATTTTATATTGTATCCTTACATTATATATGTTATGAATGTACAAAGCCTTCGGCCGTTAAATAATCTGAATTTTCCTAAAGTTTCAAAGAAATTTGCACAGATATTGCTATCATGCCTAATTACATTAGGGGGGTCTATTCTGGTAACTGGTTATTGGGGAGACGTCACTTTTCCGCTGTTAACGTGCGAAGTGGACGTCTCCCACCCAAACCGGCCCCCCCCCCCCCCCCCCCCAACCGGGGGTACCAGAATAGACCCGTTACAATAAAGAAACGAGAATGGTAAACCACTCGAATTATACAGGGTGTTCACACTTATCTTGATGCAATAGCTAATTTCTAAACCGTTAGAGATAGACGTATAGTTCCAGTTGAAAAAATGCTTTAAATAAATGGAAGAATTATATTTTGTGTCTTTTGAGTCTATAAATATATTTCTGAAATAGTTACGAATTCTAACTTTCTATACGGTCCCCCGGTCCTATCAGTCATATTTAGTAAAATATTTATGACACTGACATTTTAAACAAAAAAAGTCCCACTCTTCTGCGACAAACCTGAGCGAGTTATGAAGCTTTGAATTTCATGATTTTTAACCAATCAGCGGCCTCGTCGAGCAAGTGCTGCGCATTGATTGGTGGATCGTCTTCAAGACGGCTACTGAAATGGTGTAAAGTGGTCTAAGTCAGCGATATTCAAAGTTCCATAACTCAGTCAGTTTTAGTCGCTGAAGAGTGAGACTTTTTCTGTCTAAAATATTAGAGTGTCAATATTTGACTACATACGATTGATAGGACAGGGGGACTGTATAAAAAAATTTAGATTTCTTTACTTTTTCAGGAATATACTTATTCACTCAAAAAACATAATTTTTCCCTTCATGTAAAGCATTTTTCAAATTGGAACTAACTATATGTCCATCTTTAACGGTTTAGAAATTAGCTTTTGGACCACGATAAGTATGGACACCCTGTATAGCCGTTTAGCATTTTTCTGTTTAAATTACGATTTCATTGATTTATACCTCCAGCGATACACAAAATATTTTAGAAATCTATGAATATTAATTTTTATCCATGTCTTTAAGGGATAAAAATCCGATAACACAGTTTGAATTTTAAATATACCACTCCACTTTGATTGCATTGCTATTCGAGAATTTTTCGAAACTGAAAACGAAGATATTTCATCACACCGAAATAGAATTTTGCGATTTGATGGTGAACTGCATATTACAGATGTGTTGCAACGAACACGTTGATCGCCGTATAAATCAAGTACGATTCATACCCACCATCTAATCAGATGACCCCTACTCTACTGTGGTTGGAGATAGCCGAGAAGGGGGCATCCAATTATATAGATGGTTCGAATCTCGGAAGCGAGTCGTTGCAACCAATTTGTTGAGTGCTTTGCGGGTCCATTCTGGTACCCCGGTTGGGTTGGGAGACGTCACTTTTTCCGCACGTTAACAACGGGAAAAGTGACGTCTCCCAACCCAACCCAACCGGGGGTACCAGAATAGACCCCTTGATGTCAAGAACCAAATATTAGCCATCCACAGAGCATTCGTCACAATATCCATAATATGAATGGATAACGCCAAACACGAGATGAGGCGGACATCCATACAATTATCAGACCGATTCGATTGCAAAATGCAGGTTCAAAGAGATGCGATTGCGCTCTAGAATCCTAAATTTGAAGTTTAGCCACGAGTCGTATGAAACGAAGCTTTATGGTAAATGGCGTCGATATAAAAACTCGGCGAGAAAATCTTTAAATATTAGCAAGCTTAATAAGGCGTCATTCATTTTGTTCCATCTCCGAATCAAATATTTCGCCCAGATTTGACCATAAACTTTTTAGCCGATAATCTTATTTTAATGCGCCTTTAGCTCTAAAAATAAACTTTCTACGAATGTAGTGAACAATCAGCAAGATGGCATTGATAGCCGACATATTTGTCGCTACTTTTATTGTAAAACGGTTAAGTTCTTTAAACTAGAAATCTGACTTTCGATAAATCAAATTTCTTGGACTGCGGCATTTCAAATTCATGGTTTTTAAGAGGACTTATCGAAATACATCTCTGTAATGACAATCCATTTTGTACAGTTTGAGTACTTCGCACCATATCCGAGTTGCTTCAACTAAATGACCCCACCCAACCACGAGACTTGAGCAGATAATCTACAGCAATTTCAAACTTTTCAGTTTCATTTCCTAGAGATGGTATAACCCTCGACATACGATATATTTAACTTCTTTGTTAGATGCCACCACCCATTTGGGATATTTTTTATTTCAATCTATTTAGGATGGTAAATGATACTAGACATTTAAGCGTGTCCAGACGATTTTTATATTTAAAATTGTTAAATCGACCCGAATACAGATTTAAATAGCAAAAATTCTGTAATTCGATGCACGTGCCAGAGAGGTCATTGTATGTTAAGGGATTGAATACTTAATTCTGAAGTCTTCCATCCAAGCTCAAATTTCTGCGTTCCCAATTGTTCGAATACTGCATTTTGTAGAAAAGTTTTTAAAAAGTTAGTTTCTTTGCAACTTTATACCGCTTAATCTCGTAGTCTCAGTAGTGGGAGCTGCAAAAATTAAATATCACAGTGTAGCTTTCTGGTTTCGGTCTGCGCGAGTCGAGAATTAATATTTACCAAGATGGTGCAAAAAGTTTCATTAACCACTTAAGGACCAAATTACTTTGTAATTGCCTGCCAAACACTTCCATTTTTCATTGTCGATTTGAAAAGAGTCTGTCCGAGTTATCTCGGGTTAAAGGAAATTGAATACATTACGTAAAACGAATATGCTCGGGTTAAAGTCTTAAGCGGTTAATCTTTCCCCTTGGTAGCATATAAAACGCATCAGTTATTCCACACAGTTTGGGCGATGCGCTTGTAGCGTCGCGTTTTAAAATAATTTTAGTTGCGGAAATACTTGGACAAATTAACAAGAGTGGCATATAGATTTGCGGCTTAACATAACCTTCGATTTCATAGAGAAAGTGAAAATTGTTCGCGCTTGAAGGGTTAAAATTATTTATGTCCAAATTAGAAGCGTCCGTTAGAACTCGGCATGTGCACCAAAATTGTCCAGTTCCACTAACGAAATAACTAGTTTTTCTGGAATACAGATTGATGTTTAGTCAAAATTTCATTTTCATCAAGTCGAATGAAACAATACAAGTTCAATATTCTGAAGATTTTATCGAAATTCAGATTGCCCTTAAGTAGACTAACTCGTCTGAAACTATAGGATGCAATTAGAGGATATCTTGATAAACAGAAAGTAAATTAGCTCCAAGAATTAGACTACGTTTTACTAAAAAACAGTTTATTAAAAGCATTGGAAATATGAAAACAAAGTTTAAAATTTAAAAAGACTAAAAATTCAAACAGCCCAGCTGTCGAAAACTCAGGATGCAAGTTTTTCGATCCATCTATGATAACTAGAGACTCTTGTAAAAACTGCTGGAAAACGTTCATCGCAGTCATTTCTGTTCCACGTCAGTATGCCGATTACTTCGAATTTGTCATCTTTCGCTATGATCAGAGGCGCACCAGAATCGGCCTGTAATGAAAACAGATCAATATTAAACTCTTCTACAGTTACAAGAATTGTTTACATTGGGGTTGGTGTCAGGTGGGTTAAAACATCGCATGGTTTGCTACATTTTATGTAGCAAACCATGCATTAAAATATTGAGCCGAATAGTTTCAAGCTAGTTAAACCTTCCATAAACTGTATTCGTATGCAAGAGAAATTTAATATAGGTTAAAGAGTTGTTAATCCTTTGGAGTCGAGGTTCCTATCGGGCAGTTTTAGACAGCATTGATGACGTTTCTCGATTTCGAGAATTAACCCCTTAAGTCTCGCGCCCGTCATATTGACGTGCATCGAATTATCGCATTTTTAGGCTTAAATTAAAATTTAATCATTAATTAGCTTTACAATTTTACAAAAGTTAAGTAGAATCCATAAGCATCCCAAGTAACCTATGCCGTCTTAGACGAATGAAAATGATAGCCCCTTTCCAAAACAGGAGGGGGGGGGGTCAACTTATTAGATAGCAAAAAATGAGATTTAAGGGGTTCAAGTTACTATAGAGTTGCAAGTTGTCGCAGATCGATTTTTTGGAGAAAAGAAAATTAACTTTGTTATATTTCTTGCTTCTCAAAGCAATGAAATGAGCTCTTATATTTGGCGAATTATGCATCTAATTACTTTTCCGAGTACAAAGATTTTTTTAAATTTAGGGTTAAATGTTGGAGAATTGTTTGGTGCGAATTCGAGGCAAAATGTTTAATAATTGCGTTTTCATCGAGTAACTCAATTTAAATAAAAATGTTTAATATATAATAAACTTCTGCAAAACTTCGTCGCCTCTCCCTAAAATCAGGCGGCTCGATTAACTTCTAGAACTCTGCTGCAGCAACATATACATACAAAGTCTGCTTGACTGCACGGTAAAGAATACAGCACTACGAGTCAAAATCATTTTAGAAAAGCACCGCTTTATTTAAATGGAATACTGGAAGACATGAAATACCAAGGAAGGACTATACGATTCTTTTTCTTGAAGAGACATGGCCTATAATGGAAATTTAACTTCTCAAAACAACACTTTCTTTACAATGCACGAATTCAAAGTGCAAAGATTAATTTCTTGAAATTTGAGGTTAATGTTGGAGAATTGTTTGGCGCGAATTTGAAGCATCTCCTTCCTTCATTTACTCTGAAACAGAAATCCTAGTTCACCTTGATTTTATTCATCCGAGATCAAAATTTAGGAATATCATTCTGATAAATTAGCCTATGGTTTGGCTTGTTTTGTGGAGCAAGAGTCAGTTTAAATGAATCGGCTTAAGAAATCTAAATACAGGAAGAGTCAAGATGCAATATTAGACTTTTGATAAGTTTGTTAACCGTCCGAGTCCCATGCAACACTATCGTATTGTTTTCATCTTTTGTCGAAAGAGCCACTACGTTTGAAACTCGTGTAGATGCATTTTGTTTGCTCGACTCAAAAAGCAGTTTTATGACGTACTGCACCCACTCGTGATCATTGTGTGTTGGTTTCTGCCCAAGTTATGAAACAAGCGTTACGAAAAACTAAGCGCGATCACGTCGTTTGACAGTTCTCGATGAAAATACAAGCGCTATCATGCCGCTTGGAACTTTTCGGCAAGACTTTTTCGAATACCCCTTAGGACTCGAACGTCTAAACATTGAATGTTTCCTGAAAAGCGTCACCTATTGAGTTGCGTTAAGTTTGTCTGGTTTGGGACCGGCTGGGAAATTAATACCACTGACCGAAATTATTTTTAAAGTTGGGTAGAAGGTTTACATTAACAGCGCTTGATGCGAGTTCCCATTTTAAGACGCAGGAAATTTATTCTTACTTATTCCAGTTCATAGTAGCCGTTTTATGCTGGAGAAAAATTTGACGTCTGAAACGAAGTGCATATTTGCTGACTATCCAAGCTAGATAGCATTTTTGAAGACTTCATTTAAACATTTACTTCCACGGTGTACCCATACGAACAATTAACAAAATTTTAATCCATTTAGTTAACCATACAGTATAAACGTCAATAAAAATCTGCAAGTTAACTTTGGCACTCACTTTTTATTCAGTCTAGTAGTTGCATTCAGCCATTACCGTTAAATAGCATCAAAACTTCAGACATTCTTAGGTAGAAAAGCATTAAAGTACGATAGATTAGAACTATAGCAGAATAAACTTGAAGGGAAATTCTTACATTGCACATTGTTTCATCTGTTCTAGGTTCTGTACAAAGGATAGAATCTGCAATCGCTGTTCGCATTCTGCTTTGGCATTCTTGAGTAGAAATCACAGCTAATGATTCAACATCTTTTATTTCGCCTGTAATTTAAAAAATTACAAGGTAGTTGGAAAAGACTGAATTTTATAAAAGTATAGCTCAGCATAGCTTATTGCGCTTATATAAACATTTTGCAAGATAAATTCCCCAAAATTATCCTTATTTAGACGAGATCAACAGTTTCAAAACCATCTTAATTTAAATAACGGCAATATTTTCTAGTAGCAAGATCCGTATAATATACAATTGGGGAGAAGATACGCAAAAATGCGATGAAGTTCAATGTTGCATTTTGAAGATATGAACGCAAGTTAGCCATTTGACATGCGAAAGTTGGTTTTTACAATAGATATTCAAGGAGATCAAAGATTTGCTGGTTGGGTTTTGTTCATGGAGAAAACTATTTAGTCATACTGCGCCAAGTTAAAGAATAGCTTTCAAGTACTTAAGGGAAAGGCGGACTTTGAAATTAGCAAAAAACCGGAAGAGGTTTCCATTTTAGCTTCAAAATATATGCGAATAAAATAGCATTAAAATGCGGTGTTAAATGGTTAATTGGTTTACAGCTGTAAGAATACATTTTTAGTGACTTTCGACATTTTTTAAATCTAAAGTGTCTTTGAAATGCTCCACGAGTCTTAATTTGAGGAAATTATGCAAAATTTATAATATCCCCGTTATAAATCTAGACGTATCCATTATAGGATTCTACTTTTAAATATTTAAGTCAATTTTAGTTTAGAATTTGTTGGATTTTTTTTTATCTTTCACTACTAATCTTTTAAAATGAGGTTACAAAACAAAAACACTTTTGGAAAAACGAAGTGTTAATGAAAAATTAAAAAATAGCATGAAACATTAGAAATTTTGCAGACTAAAAAGATTTAAGTATTTAGTTTTAAAAAATTATAACGATATTTAATAGTAATATTCTTGTATATGTATTCAAAATTTCGTGACTAAGTCAATACTTTGCAAGAGTCGACCGTCTCCTTAATCACCATCGATATGCCCGAAATACGAGGCAGTTAAAATGTGATTAGACAAATTTACTGCAAGACTACCTGAAAGCTACCCTTAAATTTTAGAGACTCGTCTTATTTATATCTTGGAATTCTTGTAAGCAAGTCTGGTAGTACCTTTAAAAGCTATCTAAATGCAAGCTACACTATATGCCCAAAAGTATCCGGACACTTACAGATTTTCACATTTTTTAGAATTTCTCCGGAATGGTTTAACCGACTACCATTAAACTTCGGACATGTAAAGAATAGACAATAACTCACATTTTACATTGAAGATTCGGTCCTGAGGGCAATTAGGGGACCGTCTACAAACTGATGAAGACAAAAAGGTGTTTGGCCCACTCCGCTTCACAGAATACAGATAACAAGATGAAACTTTCAGAAATGGTAATGTTTAATGTGCATAATATTTACAGGAATTTTTGTAAACTCAGCTCAAATATTTGGGAAGATATAAAGGTTTTCTTAAAAAGTCTCAAATTTTTCCACCTGTTTTTTGCTTATAACATGCAGATTTTTCTGTTATAATATACGAAACTTACAGAAAAGATGACAATTTGTTAGAGAAGCATTTGTGTAAAACTTTGGAAAAGAATTGTTGAATATTACAGGAATTATGAGCATTTTTAGTAAATAATGTTTTACTGCGCATGCGCGAAACATAGCGTAATTTTTCTTTCACAACTTTAAAGCCAGATATATAGGGCAACTTATGTAACAATATTCAGTTCAATATCAGTAGTATTCAGAAAGATATCGGCATTACAGCGAGCAGAATTTTAGCTCCTGTTGAAGAGAAGCTAAACGATGAGGGGTTGTACACAAATTGATATTTTTTAAACTTACATCTTTAAATAGTTATATTGAATTGTATAGTGGTTAGAATTTGCTGAATACCCATGAACACATCTAATATTCGTAATGAATAAAAAAATATAAATATGTAGAATTATTAAAATATTTTAAGAAAAGAAATTAATTAGAAAAAAATTCGTTTCGCCATAAAATAAATATATTTAAAAATATCGTTTGGCCGTAAAATTGTAATATGTAACTTGTTAATAATCATGTAAATAATATAACTAAAGTAATAAAATGTTTGTTATTTATAGTGCCTAATTAGCTGGAATTTAAGTTTTGCACATAATTGATAAGTGTTCATGGGTATGCAGCAAATTCTAACCGCTATACAATTCAATATAACTATTTAAAGATATAAGTTTAAAAAATATCAATTTGTGTACAACCCCTCGTCTTTTAGCTTCTCTTCGACAGGAGCTAAAATTCTGCTCGTTGTAATGCCGATATCTTTCTGAATACTAATGATATTGAACTGAATTTTTTTATATAAGTTGCCCTATATATCTGGCTTTAAAGTTGTGAAAGAAAAATTACACTATGTTTCGCGCATGCGCAGTAAAACACTATTTATTAAAAATGCTCATAATTCCTGTAATATTCAATGATTCTTTTCCAAAGTTTTACACAAATGCTTCTCTAAGATATTGTCATCCTTTCTGTAAGTTTCGTATAATATAACAGAAAACTCTGCATGTTATAAGCAAAAAACAGGTGGGAAAATTTGAGATTTTTTAAGAAAACCTTTATATCTTCCCAAATATTTGCGCTGAGTTTACAAAAATTACTGTACATATTACGCACATTAAACATTACCATTTCTGAAAGTTTCATCTCTTTATCTGTATTCTGTGAAGCGGGGTGGGCCAAAAACATTTTTGCTTTCATCAGTTTGTATATGGCCCCCTAATTGCCCTCAGGACCGAATCTTCGATGTAAAATGTGAGTTATTGTTTATTCTTTACATGTCCGAAGTTTAAAGGCAGTCGGTTAAACCATTCCGGAGAAATTCTAAAAAATGTGAAAATCTGCAAGTGTCCGGATACTTTTGGGCATATAGTGTATCTCGCTACGTTTCGGCCGATTCGGGGGAACGGGACGAATTCGAGAAATAATTACGATATACTTATTCTGTACAGTCTCGTATGGATAGTGGCAAGAATAATTTTTCAATTACGATTTTCAGAGTTTAAATCTGATGGTAAGTGGCTTCTGTTATGCAAGGAGATTTTAAAAGCAAGGAAAAAAACTAGGTTTCCATAATAGCCTCAAACATAAAATGACTGCATCTTCTATCGGCCTTACGAATGCAAACCGAATGGTCAATTAAATGCTCTACAAAGAGTGTTCATGGATTCGTTGTTTCACAGATTGGCTTAGAGTTTTACTCAAACCGAATGCTTGAACGGCCTCCAAAACCGTCGTTTTCTACAAAACGTTTTTCTATTAACTTTAGTTACAAGTCCAAAATCAACATTTTCTATAGATATAAGAGTAACTGTTGAAACTTAACCTCAGTTTTCTTAGTTTTAAATACGCTTACCTGGCGTTTCTTTCCAACGCAGCAAGCTTGCCGATTCGCTTACCAAACCTTCTGTACCCTCATCTTGAGCCAAACAAACTACACGTCTGAAGTCTCCTAGTTGTACACGTCGAGATAGTTTCAGGAGGGCTATATCATTTTGCATTGTTCTGGGATTGTAGCCTGCATGCCTTTTTATTTCAATTACTTCAAAATCTGGTTCGGGACGATTCTCGGAGGCAGGACGTCCCAGGCGAACCAGTATTTGGTTTCGAGGTATCCTGGAAGTGTATGCAGTGATTAACCTTGCATTAAAATAAAACTATGTCGATTAAAGGTTTTCGATTCAATTTTTAAAAACATGGTATTAACCTATAAGACAAACGTAGTTGCTAGTTTGCGAATGGACCAACTATCACTCATAGAATGTCACATCTGACTAACATCCAACTGTAGAATTAGTTATCGAGAAGTAAATATTAAATTGTGTAATTAGCATTAAATAAATGGCGTTGTGAGGGCTCTTGCATCGGGACATCATGACATCCTTATGCTTTTATATGGATCGGGATAACAAATAGTCATCAAATCAAGTAAAAAAACACGAGTCTTTAAGACAACGTGGAAACCATTCCGCTTGTGAAAATGGACGAGGCGACCCATCACTTCAAATACACTACAACTTTTAGCCTGAATCGTAACCTTTTTGCAATTCCTCCAAGGATGTGCAGAGAGACTTACAGTTTATAAAATGGAATAGTAAAAACTTATCTCTGGCATCAGAAGCCGCCAGTCGCAGGAAAGATGTTGAAAATCACTACAATGACAACGAACAAGAAAATTATTGCATTAACAACTGGTCTAGAAGATGCATTACGATTATTGTTGTAGATGCAGTTAATTCGTTACGCTAAATGCTTGAACGAATTTGTGGCCATCCTAAATGCCTTTGGCGATTTATCCGGAACAATCTGGTTTATGCAAGACTGCGCGAAATTTCATCCGACATGTTTTCACTTACCCGAGGAACATGGACTACCGCGTCATTAATTTAGACTGCCCGCTTTCCGCTAGCAAAGATATCGATTTACCACCGCATTCGCCGTACCGTGATCTTTGTGGTTTCTTCCTTTGCAATCACTTTAAGAATATTGCGTATCTAAAAAATCCCACGAGGCTGGCTAAACTGGAGCAAATTGGTCATCAACACAACGTTCGCTGTCATGATACACTCCCGAGATTAGGACCCATCTGAATAGATGACCCTCCTATTATGCCATCTTTTAACTATAGTATAGAAGAGGTCAGCTAATTAGATGGGTGTGAATCACTGGTTCGAGTCAGTGAGTGATCGGCAGCCAACGTGTACCTATTCTGTTACAGACTGTTACCAATTTTGTCCTTGGCTTGCACCATGACATTGCTGGGGATGAAAACGGATAGTTTTGTTTCGATTTCCAATAGTTTTTCCAAAGGATGAAAGTCGGAGATCTCCACCTGTTGGTGACAACTGACCAACACAGGGAAGTATTGAAGAAAAGTTTACATCTTAAATATGAAACTCTTGTACCAAGTTACCGTCAATTTAATTACCATTCCATTTTAAAAATAGTTTTCTAGACACTAAATACACTAATTTCACAAAGCCGTTGAATCTTTTTACCAATCTGTCGATTGGATGCATTTTAGACAACTAGAAATTTGAAATAATCGAGCTAACTTAATAAAAATTATATTTATTAAGCATGTTATGCAATGCTAATTTAAGCTCTTTGAGACTAATTCGCATAATTTCCAGATAAAAACTTGCATTTCGGTAATTTCTTGATCCGTTCCGGATAAGCAACTTAAGTGCCTTTTACTTCTATTGCTTGTTGAGTCCAGAATTCATCCATCAAGCCATAGTTGAAACAAAGCCGAATTGTACTAGTGGGTTAAACATATCTTGAGTCAATTTAAACTTCCTTTAATATTTTCGCGATCTCTTTCATGAAGTTTCCTCATCAAGAATCACGATTGCGTATATATCCATTAGTTAGGAAAAGCGAACCGATTTGATTTCTTCAAGTCGAGGAATGACGTTTTAGTGCTTACATACACAGCAAGGTTTAAATTATTCCTTGAGCTACTTGCTTTTGCTAGGGATAAAATAACCAAGCAACGAATGCGAAAACTTTTGTTCGAATGCAGAAATGGATTAGTCATTTCCAATACATTCATATCAGTTAAAGCCTACCAGTGTGTGATGAGCCTTGAAAGTTTTAAACGGATTGGTACATCATTGGAAAAAGCTACATTCTTATTTTAAGCCAGGGAAGAAAAGGCTTAAAACCATTACTCGACAATTTTCTATCCGCCAACATCACCTTTGCGTTCTGTATCGATGTTAAAACCTTTAACCTATGACTAGACAGCGCGATATATGCGGCATTCCGATACAGACATGAAAGCGAGAGTTAGGGTAATTTTGAGAACAGCAAATATTCTGCTATAGTATAAATTGCTAATATTTATGTCAATTTATCCTAAACTGCATTTTACTGTTAAGAGATTTCACAGCTCAAATTGTCTACTAGAAAATACGAATGCCTGCCGTCTTTGGATTTACAGATCATATAATCTGCCGTTATATAAAATGTAGTTTGTTAAAACCACACATCAAAATATACGAAATTTTGATGCAACAGATGGAACCATTAATGACATTTTGCGATCGCATACAACACAATTACGTCGCTTAACAAGCAATAACACTCAATTTTTCAGAGCTTTAAAGAGGAAAGTTTTTTCGCAACCAATAACGAGTATTTTGAATTTTTACATCTAGTAGGAATAAGCGATATCGTGTTCATACCAGATGCAAAAAATTCAGGAATATTCGTGTTGTCTGCGAAAAATTAAGTTTCTCCTTTTTGAAAATTTTAATTGATGGGCGATGTTGCTTGTTATGCGACAATTTTAAAGTAGATGTAGCCAACCCGTAAGTGTTTTGCATTAACAAAATGTTTTAGCAAATTTGACATACGAAAATGATACAACAGTGGTCATTTAAAGGTTTCAAAACAGTCGACAGCCCCATTGGTTTCGAACAATGACCTTCAGTTTCTGGCAGCAGCTCTTTATTAATCATTCTCGGAAGTGGTAGACTACAATTTATATATCAGACAATTTATTCATCATCTTAGGATAAAACATTGTTTTTCTTCAGCGAGAAGTTACAGCCTAGGACCATAGTCTCCATACGTACGGAAACAAGCAATTCGAAATGGTTACACAAGTATATTCAGAAAAGGGCCAATAAAAAGCAAACTTGCAGGGTGCTCTCTAAAGATCGTTGCCACTTTTTGAAAAGATATCTACAAATGTCACCAGGCAGATATTTGACACTTCATCTACTTTTTGACAGCGAGAAGTTTTATTCGACTACGTTGCTTAAAGGCATATTCACAATGAAGCAAAATACAATAAATCGTGGATTAGCAGTTAGTATCTACTTTTAAACTCCATTAGGATACGCATCCTAATGATCTCGAAAGGGCTACTTCTGAAATTTTTAAAGATCAATAATAATGTCCAAGTAAAAAAGACCAACCTTTTAGTACAGTGGGCAGCAGTAAGTACATATTGTTCAGCGATAAGAGCTCCTCCACAAAATATTTTGTCCGAAGACTTTGCAATCAGTGAAGCCTAGAAAAATTGGATTTTAATAGTGGTTCAGACCTTAAAAATGAACTTTTGAATTATACTACCTAATCTACGATAGAAGTGTAGATGCAAAAGAGACTAATAAAACCGAAGGTTAATCGGTCCAGAGACTCGCACAGTCAACCGTAGAGTACAGTCAACCGTGTTCAGTATAAAATAGAGTTCATTGAAAAGTTAACGTATTCAGCTTCGATAGGTAATGCATTTGTCGATTCTGTGCAGTTATGAAAAGATTCGACATATCTAAGAATATGAAATAATTAAAATTCTCGAGCAGCGGGACAATCTCAATTAGCCCAGAAAATTTAGAATTCAAGCAACAGCTTGTCTAACCGATCGTGGTTTTTAAAATGATAAAAGTAATGCATTTAATACTTCAAACTAAAATTCAATGTACTAGAAACTAAATCAAAATGAATTGGATTTAATAATTCTCCATATTTATGGAACGATTTTTAAAGTTGGGGTTCACCATCCTGTAAATTTTAGTACAATATCCTGAACGTCAACTTTATGCGAGATTTAAAGTTCAGCATTTAAGGAAATTCCCTCAACTGCTTCATTGATGGCTGCCTGCTGTATTGGCCACCGTTAATATTCTTTATATCAAGTGATTTTTTTTACATTGATCAGGAAGCTCGCCTATTCTCATCCCTAAAATGTTGAACGATACGATAAAGATTAGATCACTTAAAGTGTCCTCTCGTTCATGTCGCATTTGAATAAGTGTAGAGAAATCAATTGAAAAAATGTTTCCGAAACCACCATTAATCTCGCTTTCTGTAATTCTGGTGAAACGGTAAGCATGAAATATTATTAGCCTACTAGAGCAGAGTTGTTCAATATAACTGAGAATGCACGAACTCGTTCATGATTTGCAACAAGACAATATCAACATATTCCTTAAACATGGTATTTACGTTAGCTCAATAACCTTAACGGATTAATTCGTCGAAACTGAAGTGAAATTTGCTTGGGTACAAATTTAAGTTAAGAAAATCACCGAAATTTACGATACTAAGATATTCGGAGTTTGTGTCTCAAAAGTTGTATTCAAATATTATACTTGCCATCCAAGGCCAAGGATCTTGATCTGTGACCATCGACGGTAACCTTCCACACTCTGAAATGAAAATTGATTCATAAGATAACTTTTTACGAGACCCGAAATATCAAAGCTGCGGAGTGTACTTGCCTTTTGAAATCTGAGACGATTTCTCCTCGTTTAGCTTTTCTGCATCTGGTTTCAACTGTTCCCAATCCACTCGCACCGTTTCAACCGGGAATTCAGGGCAGCAAACGCCAATGAAAACTTCATCAATAATGCATACATTCCTCAGTAATTCATCAATATTGATTACCGCGCTCGATACCGAGCATAGCTGGAACGGCATACAGTTACCAGTTTCGTTTCTCGGAGTAACACAATTTTTAAATTTTCGCCCTTCTTGTTCTTGAACATTTGCTACTATAGAAAAAATGTTCGAGTTGACAGGAAGGAAATTTCTAGCCAAACGAGATCCGTCAAAATCCATTGCGCTTCCATGGTCTACATTTTCATCAAAACTATCCATCTCTGGCTCATCAAAACCATGCGTTTCATCAAAAGTAGTGCCTTCCAGCTTCGGGATTTCGTTACTCTCGGTATCTTGTTCAAAAGTCAGGGCTTCCACTACAGGAATATCAAAGTTCTCGACGTCCTCCTTAGTCAAAATAGACTCTTCAATGGGATGAACCAGCTCTTTTGGCAATATTTTATCTTCCTTCGTATTTGTGTTCTTGTTTTCGTATACAGGGAGATTCTTTCGGACTAAAGCCTCCACTACTATCGGCGATTCGTATTCCTTTTCCATATCAAACGCAGGTCTCTCTTTTCTAATCAAGGCTTCGATAACAGGAGTTTCATATTCGTGCTCTTCTACTTTGTTCAAAGAGTCCAATTCAATTGGATAATCCAACGCTTCATAGGATTTAATAGGCTTCTCCTTAATAGGCTTCTCCTTAATAGGCTTCTCCTTAATAGGCTTCTCCTTAATGGGCTTCTCCTTAATGGGCTTCTCCTTAATGGGCTTCTCCTTAATGGGCTCCTTAAAGGAGTAGGAAGTGACCGGTTCCACCTTGGAGGGTTTATCCTTTTTGGTCAGAGAATCTACAACTGGTAGCTCGAATGCTCCATAGGAAGCGACTGGTACCACCTCGATGGGTTCATCCTTTTTGCCGAGAGAATCCACCACGACTGGAAGCTCGGAGTCACCGTAGGACGCCACTGGTTCCATCTTGACGGGTTTATCCTTTTTGGTCAGAGAATCCACGACTGGTAGCTCTAGTGCTCCATAGGAAGCAACTGGTTCGACCTTCACTTGCTCATTTTTTTTGCCGAGAGAATCCACGACGACTGGAAGCTCGAACTCATTGGAAGAGATGAAAGCAACATCCTTAATAGGCTTATACATATAATAGGAAGAGGATGGTTCTGTCACAAGCGCATTTCCATCATATTCGGAATTAATGGGCTTTTCTTCGACGGTCAAGGAATCTACAACTACAGGAACCTCGGCATCTGCATGATCCATATGACCTTTCCTAATAAGAGCTTCAACGACAATAGGAGCATCATATTCACCATGTCCATCTATAACCTCCTTTTTGACGAGGGCTTCAATGACATTTGGAGCCTCCACATCGGATTCGAACTGATGCATTCCATCCGTGTATTGAGTTACGGGAACATTACTTTGGTCGATAAAATGCCAGGTATGTTCCGATTTCATTTTATGGTGCCCATTTATATTCGAATATGGATGTTGTATCGGTTGAGGAAGCATCGGCTGATAATAAGCTGACCAGTCATGTCCATTCGTTTGAACATATCCATGCACATAATCCTGGTAATTTTGAAGATTTTCTGGGGAATAACCTGCTGGAATTTGTACGATGCCTTCTTCGTATGGAATATAGTGATAACTGCCTGGAATAAAAGAAAAGATTAATTTATTAAAAGATACCGTTTATATATTTGCCATTTAATATTTAGTACAATACTATGAAAGAGTTGAATCTTACCTTCATAATTTCTTTTATACCTACTAGGGAAGGCTTTTCCTTGAACTCCAATCAAAGCATACACCACGATTAAGAAGCTCAGCATACTGAACTATAAAATAAAATTTAAATCAAACTTCTAACGAGATAAAAAGCTACTTTATCACAAGAATCATTGCGTACATGGGGAGGAAAGCCTGGTTGGAAGCCAGTTTGAAACAGAATTATTTAAAGCAGGGGACACGTTTGAATGTTGGGTATATAAAGATTCGGCTTTAAATATAATAGCAACAGAAACTTAAAAGAAATTTAAACCTTTCATCACTTAAAATTCGCTTATTTAAAACAATATCAAAATACAAGGGAAATGAACTCGCATATTTCACAAATTTTTATAGTCAAGTTTGAGATCGATAGCTCCTTACTGTTAAATGCGTAGAAAATTCTCCTGTTATACAGACATTCATCGGAGTTCGTCCACTCTCTCTCCTTCAAACCTGCATCAGACAAAGGTGGTCAAGGAAAAAAATCGTTCCTGAACAGTGGAATTTAAGTTTGAAAACTTTCAACGCATGCGTCTCATTGACGTAAGCATGCAAATATGTCGTATCTTTTTGGATTCTTCTTCATAGAAGTTTCTTAAAATATTTTTTGCATTAGAAGTATTGTATTTAAATTTTCGTTCGTAATACAGTAATTTAGTTATGTCATTGTACATTTATGGAATTCCATGAGTCGCATAAAATTTAAGTTAATCTATTGAATAAAAGGGAAGTTTAATACAAAATTTGCATACTGCTTAGTGAATGCGTTGTAGACTTCGACAGGAACTGAAGAGATGGTCGATATCTATTCTTTCTTGCTGCTCAGACATGTTTCATTAGAAATTCTTTTAATAGTGCTCCGTTTTTAAAATAATCCTACGTGGCTTAAATGAGGATAGAGGATTTATTTTAACAGAATTTGCGTCGTAAAAGTAAGGAAACTTTAAAAAATTCTTTTGTATATCATTAAAAAATAAGTGTTAAATTTTGTTTTTCTTTCTGTGGTATCTGGAAAATTTATGTGCAAATAGTATCGGTTTATAAAATTCTTTTTGTTGAATAATTTAGTTTGAAAAATTCACACTTTACTTTATAGGATAAGTCTATTTCGGTACTTACGAGCTGTAAGATAGAAGCATATCGGAAATTGTTAATTCTTGTACCAGGACAAAAAATTTTTTTTCTTAAAATGTGCTTTAATTGGGATGGTAATTTGAGGACTTTGTTTCTTTTGGTAATTTAACACCTAAATAAAACTCTCAAATCGTGTAAATACGCTTCTGTAAGCAGCATATAACTAATCGAGAAGCAACAATGAACGGTATGTATGAAGATTTTGTTGATCTCGCCTCCTTGGCCTTGCAATGCCGAAAACTGATTTTTCAGATTCAAGTTTTTACTCAACAGTGCCTTAATCAAGAGGACTGCTGATGACTTATAAACCACTTAACGTGTTTTGTGACAGCACAATTCGACCTATGCTCTATATCCCTCTCCAGAACTTGCGGATTGACAACTGGAATGCTTATCTCAAAGTTGCTTCTATTTGTATAGTGTTTGAAACGGAATAGGAAAGACATGTGCATCTAGATAAATGAAATAGTGCTAAGCAGATACTTTCTCACTGTCCTCTTGTACCGTCTTTAAATCGTACGAAAATTTTAAGTTTCCTCAGAAACGAGTAATGCCTTTCTGCAACAAGTCTATATACTTGGGATGTAGTTAGGCATATTTTAAATACTGATATTGTCTGTTTACCTATATTTTCTTCTAGAAATGTTTTTTGCACTGTAATTTGGCAATTTGAGAATTATACTTTCAAAAATTGGCATGTCATTCGTAAAAGACCTTTAACGTTGTGATATTTTACGAAATGTTTCAAAAACTACAAATTATTGCAGGTATCGTCTTGTATGGAACCTGAAATTCGAGTTCAAAATATTTTTCTGTAACTGAATTTCACGTTTTATAGATATAGTTCGCGAAATATTCGACAAAGCTTCATTCAAAATAATTATAGTTTAATTTTTAAGGGTACACGGTGCTTGCTCAACATTATTTTAAGTATTATTGAAAGAATTTAAATGGTATTGTAACTTTTAACACTAAAATAAATTCTTTTAAAAGTAATTTTAATCTGCCTCTTTAACTGAAATTTAATTTTTTTTAATTTTAAACTCCGTACCTTTTCAAATATGCATAATTTTTATTAAAATTTTATCTGTAGATTCACTAAAATATACCGCACAATTATTCGTGGATTTAAAGATGTATCTAATATAAATTAAAAATTTGTACTGTTATGTTCAGTGAAAAATGGGGTAATATGACGGTACTTCATTTTATATCTTGTATATAAAAAACTAAACAGCTGGATGCTTATTGCCTGCACAATTTTACCATACAGCTAATGATAAACACGCACAAAAAAATTTGATAGTCCCCCTCCCCCCCCATCTAGCAAAACTAAGAAAAACCAACCTTTTTAAAATATGAATGTGAAGAAAAACCTGGTATAGAGAAAAAGCCGTTTAAAGTTGACATTTTCGAATGTATTTTGTCATCGTAAATAAAATTCTGAACTTCTGGAAAACTAGCGGTTCAATTCTGAAATTTTGATACAATGAGAAGGGCAAGAGCAACGGAATAAACCGATTCAAAAGAATCGATATTTTGGCCATTTTTTTTATACTATGTCCCCTTAAAATGTGTCGGATCACGAGAGGATACCGAAAATTGACTCCAATTGCACGTTAAGTTGACTCTTTAAAATTTGCTCATTTAGGCTTGCAATTTAAACTAGGGCCTTTCCTTATGAACGAAAGTCTAACCCGCGCATCCAATAAATTATAGAACTTTTAAATTTGAACCGTAATGTAGTATTCATCAGTTTCAGAATTCAGTATGATTTATTTTTTAAATATCTTGTGTCCAACAGATTATGTGAATCGAATAAAATACCAGATAATTGGAGGAAATTTCTTTTGTCAAGCAGTAATCATAATGGGTTGTATCTAATTCAAATATATCTATGAATTTTATCAAATTCGTTTAAAATGGGAAATGTGTAATTGAGGATTAGTTTCGAAATTTCAAGGGAAGCTTGATTTACTAATGAATATTTACTAATCGAGTTGCCGCTATTAAAAGTGCATTTTAAGAATAAACTGTGTCGACTTAATTTAGTTGTCATCTTACCTGGTTCAAATATTTGCGCAGAAACTAATCCGTGTTCAAAATTTTCGCAATAGGATCCGAACATTTCAATATTCGGAGGGGATTTTTAAGCTTTGTTGGCTTTTCTTAAATCCTTGGCTTAAAATTATCCCACATCTGACCATCTTGTTTCTAGTTCACTGTTGTGCCGCGTAACAATAAATAATAAAGACTCGTGAAGTACGTGACACATTTCGTTCACAAATTCCTTAAGCCGGCCATTCACTTGAAGTATAGCCATGCCATTTTTTCTAAGCCCGGTTTTTTTCACTCATTTTAATCGAAAAATACAGGCACGCCATTCACTTGATATCTAAAAGGACGCTAACTCTGAACGAAGGTAGGGAAGCGATTTTCTTTACCTCTCTACAGCAGCTTATCCCATTCGAGGATCTTGTGCCAGGGAAAGTCGCATCACATCACCTCTCTACAACTGCTTGTCAATCGCTCTTCGATTTCCCCATTTTAATTTGTTTATGCTACCCTCAAAGCGAGGTTTCAATTTACGCAAGGAATTCTTTTCGCTAGCCTCTTTCAGAGTGCCTCTGAAGCGAGACTTTAACTCCAGTGTTTACGCTCCGATTTCAGTCCAGACGGAATTCCAACAACCACAAGCCATTGGGCTGATTTCCATAGATTTTGATGGCTTTTCCTTCTCGCGTTCCAAAATACCCAGTTTATCTGTGAAGTGAATGGCTTTAGATTTCAGTGAACTTCAAGAAACGTCTCATATTCTGAACTTGATCTTCGCATATTCTGAAATGATCGTTGAAAGGTGAAAAAAGCACAAATTAAGTTGAAATGCTAGTTTTAAGGTTGGTAAATGCTTTCGCATATTTAAATTTCTCCAAATACTAAAGGTGGTTAAAAGGTTTATTATGTTTAAGGATGGTCTTTTGAAGGTTTGCTGGATAAATCTTTATTTTAGCAGTTATCGTTTTATTTAGTATTCGTTGACTTTATCGCATGTAACTTCGTGATTTGGGTGCATAGTGAGCCATATTGGCATTGTTTGCTGAAGTCAATGCCCCAGCATAAGTTTACATACTGTGTCAAGTGGTAGTAAATTGTTATGCTGCAAATCAGAAGTTAACCTCTTAAACCTTAATTTAAGTAACTGCGAATAAATCAAAATTATACTTTTCATTCGAGTCTGTTATCTAAACTTTTTATTCTAATTATTGGGGAGCTTGAAACCAGATTCCAATCATGTCATTGCAAAAAGCAATTGACTATACTTTTTTCCCAACTCCGAAAGTGATTACTCATACAAATAGTTTCCATCAGATTTTCTTCAACTTTGGTTAATGCACTATTTTAACAAATTTGAGATGTTTCCTTATTCCAAAGCCATAAAATTTTTAAATACATTTTTATTCAAAATTGTTGATCGAAAATATATAGACTGATGTGTGAATACTATTATATTCGTACAAATTGCAATAAAATCTATGTTTTGTTAACTCTAATACCTTAGACCAAATTTCCCAATCTAAAAAATGATCTCCACAATGTTCCTTGCAAATAACATATAAACGACTATCTATTTCATATTTATAAAATGCATATATTGCTCTTTCAGGGATCAAACGTGCGAATATGGATCCAATGCAGACGACCGTTTTTATCTTGATGATTTTATTCCACTTAACAAACGTAATATCCGGGGCTTCACTTGGTAAGTTTAAATATTTTATTCCATTTTAATAAACGGTTCTGTATTACGGTACGCAATACAACGGACCTCAAAGGATGCTTCTTCCAACTATAGAAATGAAAAATTTCAGAACTTGAATGAAGCTAGCAACTCGTTCAAAATATATAGTCTCATGGTTATACCTAGGATTCTTTCTGAGGCAGTATATTTCGTAAACACCCAAGGCAACAATGTTGATTTCAGATTAAATCAATGAATGTTTATTGAATACAGCTAAAATGTTGGATAATGATCTAGTCTTCTAAAAATGTGTACATTCAAAGAAACTTTGGCTCCATTTGCGAATAGTATACTAATTCACAATTTCACCCTTTTCCTATTAGAAACTTAGCATTTGGTGCAAAAGTAAAAAACGCGTCAAATTCGAACATATTCAATGTTAAGCTTTTATACATAAAAAAAATTAAAAATTGCTTAGATACGATCGCACCAAGATTGTCGCATGTAATAACCGGATTTACTACTTAAAATGTATAAATTTTAGCATAAATGGGATATGTACCCATTTGCATTAAGAGCAAAACATAGTAGCACGAGTTTATGGTCATGGAAGTCAAATTTTTCATTCTTTGACTGGCCTTTGTGCCATTAAACCCAAACCAACCAATCATTCTTTGACTGTCATGCTTAACTAAGGCCTTATTACAAATTATATACAAGTTAAGAGTATGTTTTTGAGATCTCGATGAAAGACGCAAAAAAGCTAGAAAATACGCGGGAACTTGATTTTCACTGGTGGCATGAGAAAGAAAATTCTTATGGCGTTCTTTCACCTGGGAATTCGAAATGAATGATTCGTGTAGAGGTATTTAAACAAACCTTTTTGTAGAGCGAAGGTCTGGGAAGATTTCAGGAAAAAAGATTTCGGGCTAGATTTGAAGATGCCGCCTTGAATTTTTTTTCTAAATCTTCAAATTTTTCATTTTGATTTCCAGGGAAACTCATTAATTTATATAGTTTAGAGTCGCTTGGAAATATCGTTTAAAATCAAGCTGTTTTTGAAAAGGAACTTTAATGCTCGACTCGTCCTAAAAGTCAGTTTTGAAGAGTTTTCTTTTCCATTCCAGAGAAACGCGAATGAAGTAAAACTGCACCTATTTTTAGCTTTTTGAACTCGAGTTTCGCATCATTTTAAATACAACAGAATTTAACAATATTAAAAACGCCTGTTAGAAGTTCCAAGGTCAATTTTATCACATTATGGTCCAAGCCCAAATCTCCAGGAATGAAAGAATTTTGAATCATTCATAACAGTATTTGTACTCAGTCAAAATCCAGAGTAAAACCAAAGTCCCGAAAGAATCGCCCCTCCCCCTTTTTAGAGAAGGGCGCAAATAAGACAAAATTGGAAAATTTTGAATTGCGGAACAGAAATACAACGTACTATATTTCAATACAGGTTATCGATTTTATAAATAGGCTAATACACGTAATAAATTATTTCTAATGTAAACTCGGTTATTCTATATTTCTGCTCCGTAATCCAAAGGGGACGTATCTTTCCATTTGTCAAGCAATTCTCTTAACATTTCAACTCCTAAAGAACTGTTGGCATGTTCAGATTTAGATCATGATATCAATGGTGTCTGATATTATAGAATGCATTTGATTCCGAAATTCATTGGAATAAGAGGTGAAAGATTAAATCTGATATAGAAAGTTGCATCTGAAGCACTGAAAGATCGTGAACCACTGGATTGCATATTAAAAACACAGCGATATTGAGTCATTTTTGCTGTTTGACTTTTGATTATTCACTTTCAATTTCGAAGTCATTTACCGTATAAGGGTTCTCCTACAGATTCTTCAATGTTTGAAAAATAATTTAAATTTCAAAATTCACAAGTTTTAAAGCACTTGACATGATTTCAGTTCAAGGAGCTTCTTTTCTAGAAGTAAATACCTAGTACTCCAAGAACCCCAAAAATTACTGTTAAATTTGTTTTACTATTAACGAATATAGACTTGCGAATTTGAAAATCATGAACATGTACTATTTAAATGCGTGTTGCATACATTTACACTAATAATTTGACTTTAATTTTAAGGAAACGTCAAGCTGTTTGACGAAACTTTTGATGATTCCGAAGAGCAACACAGAACAGTCCTCCAAAATATTCAAAAAAATTATGCGGATGAATTTAGAAATTACGAAATGGCAGACATTGAAAACTTTCTTGCTGGTTTTATGACTCCTGTGAAGAAAGAAAAGAAACCAATTCATACGTCTAAAACATTTTTTGGTTCTGATCAATTTTTCGGTGTTCGTGAAAGATCCAAAGACAATTCGCACCATCAAACTTGGGACCCATTTCGAGCAAATCGTGTCGTAGGATCACAACCATCATATTTCGATGTTCCAGATGACTTATTCCAACAATACATTTATAGCAAGAACAACCGTGAAGCCTCTTATTCCAAGACTGGTGATAACACTTCTGATTTTCCTCGCGGGATCGAGGACCTGTCGGAAAATAAAGATAACTTGCCTTCCTCGGAAATTATTAGTTTTAAGGATAAGGAAAATGAGTTCTCTCACTCAAAAGACAATGAGGCTTCAGAAGATCAGTTGCATGAGATTTCTTACGTGGTGGATGGGACTAAAGATCAAGTGGATGAGCTTTCTCGCCCAGTAGACGATGCCGAAGATATGGGTGAGCTTTCTCACCCAGTAGACGATGATGCCGAAGATGTAGATGAGCTTTCACACCCCGAAGACGATGATGCCGAAGATGTAGATGAGCTTTCACACCCCGTAGACGATGATGCCGAAGATGTAGATGAGCTTTCACGTACCCCGTAGACATTGATGCCGAAGATGTGGATGGTACAAACCCCGTAGACGATGATGCCGAAGATGTGGATGAGCTTTCAAACCCGTAGACGATGATGCCGAAGATGTGGATGAGCTTTACCCATGAACGATGATGCCGAAGATGTGGATGAGGTTTCACATCCCGTCGACGATGATGCCGAAGATGAGGTGGATGAGCTTTCACATCCCGTAGACGATGATTACCGAAGATGAGGTGGATGAGCTTTTTACACCCGTAGACGATGATGCCGAAGATGGGAGTGGATGAAGGCTTTTTACACCCCGTAGACGATGATGCCGAGAGATGGGGTGGATGAAGACTTTCATCCGTAGGCAGTGATGCCGAAGATGGGGTGGATTGACTTTCCACACCCGTAGATGATGCCGAAGATGGGGTGGATGAGCTTTCCACACCCCGTAGACGGTTGATGATGCCGAAGATGAGGGTGGATGAGCTTTCACACCCCGTAGACGGTAGATGCCGAATGAGGTGGATGAGCTTTCACCCCGTAGACGATGATGCCGAAGATGAGGTGGATGAGCTTTCACATCCCGTAGACGATGATGCCGAAGATGAGGTGGATGAGCTTTCCCCGTAGACGTGATACCGAAGATAGGGATGGATGAGCTTTCACATCCATGGAGCAGTGATGCCGAAGATAGAGATTGGATGACTTTCACATCCGTAGACGATGATGCGAAGATGGGGTGGATGAGCTTTCACATCCAACAGACGATGATGCCGAAGATGAGGTGGATGAGCTTTCACATCCAGCGATGCCGAATGGAGTGGATGAGCTTTCACATCCATGGAGCGATGATGCCGAAGATGAGGTGGATGAGCTTTCACATCCCGTAGACGATGATGCCGAAGATGAGGTGGACGAACTTCCTCGCCCTGTCGATGTGACCCAAGGGCGGGCGGACGAGCTTTCTGAACCGGTCGATGATGTAGATCTGGTGGATGAGCCTTTTCACCCCTTAGACGTTGCTGAAAATGATGTGGACGATGATGCCGAAGTTGAGGTGGATGAGCTTCCTCACCCCGTAGATGATGCCGAAAATCGCGGGGATGAGCTTTCTCGTCAGGTAGATGACGATGGCAAAGATCAGGAGGACGAACTTTCGCACCCTGTCGATGTGACCCAAGGTCAAGCGAACGAGCTTACTCATCCAGTCGATGAGATCCAAAGTCAAGTGGATGAGCTTGCTACTTCTGAAGAGGGTGCCTTAGACTCCAAGGATTTCCATACGGATGAAGTAACCACAGAGAAAGTGTTCAACAGACTGTCGCACTCCACTATGGCAGGAGTGGACGGCGAACTTGTGGGACTTGATGATTCAACCGAAAATCGAGATGTGTTGATTCAATCAGTGGATGGTCATGCGTTCAAAAATAGGGAAGATGAGCTTATTTCAGAGGGGAATGACTTTGATTCAGAGTTCTTCCGCTTGGATAAACTAAGCTCGTCGAAAGGGATTGAGGACTTAAGGCACTTGAACATGACAAACACTAAGAATCCTTTTGAAAATCCTAGAAATAACGCCGATATTTTGCCTCTAGATGAGCAAAATGGGAATGAATCTCACTTCGGCAAATTCCCGGATGAACATTTGGAGAAAGTACAGAGTGTTAGCGATTCTGATTTGATGGAATTTGTAGAGAAAAGCTTCGATGAGGCACCAATCACAGCAGAAGACCTCGATCGCCGTAAGATTGATATAGATGAATTTCAAGGTAGTGGTGATATGGGCGATAGTTTTGATGCCTTGACAGACACTAAAATTGAGAGTAAATCTGGACGTATAATAGATTTTTTCCCCAGAGTGAATAACACAGCTGAATGCACTACTCCCAAAGGGGAACGAGGTCGCTGCCGTAGTTTGTCACAATGTCCTTTGAGTGATCCATTGAACAATTTTAATATATTTTTGCAATATGTATGCTTATCGAGGGGCGTATTGGTAGGAATTTGCTGCCCAGACAACCCCGTGGTTGAAATTTCAGATCCCACAGAAAATTCTACTGGGACTCCTGTGAAAGAATTTAAACACCCTATCGATGGTAAGTTTCTTCATTTATACTGATTTCCATTTATTACATTTTCTTACACTGCATTTAAAATGTTTTTATTTATCTTTGCAGGATGTGGCCTCAATACCAATACCAGGATAGTTGGAGGGAAGGTATCTCTACCGCATGAATGGACATGGATGGTAATGTTAAATTTTGAAATTTAAAACAAATTTACAGAAAAAGGTGTAAAACTATTAAGTGTTTTTCTTGAAATATAAGTGAAAAACAGTTTCTTGGTATGCATCGAGAAGTCCTTCTCTAAACTTATCTAAACTGTCTGAAAAATTTATTGTAAATTCTATCTAAACAGCTCTTGTATAGATTTTTTTGTTTCCCTCTTTCTTTTTTGAGTAAAAATTTAATTACGCTTCGACTTTAAGATCATTTTTCAATATTGTTATAATACTAGCTGAATAATTTTAAAATTTGTTTTATTACATTTTGCTGATTTGATGCTGGGTTAACAAATTTAAAACGGACAAGAATATCTTTGTAGCAAAGTTACTTTAAATCTGTTCTTGCTAGACAAATTACGCCTTTAAAGAAAACAAATCCATTGCACGTGTGCATTTATCAAACGTCTTCAAACATGTGTGCCAAAGTTTTCAGATTTTGTAAGAATATAAAGCACGATGCATTCGACTAATAATCCGCTGAATTAGCTAAATAAAATTTGGCTTAATATTATGCTACAACTGCAAAAAAGAAACTGTAAATAATTCATTAGGAAATTAAGGATGAAAGAGAAATTTATTTGAAATAAAAAAAATGTATCAACGACAAACGCCTAATCATGAAATTGGGTGAGGCAGAGCATCCAAATATATGGAAAAAAATTAGACTTGAAACTGTTGGCAAATATTGTGTGCGTTGTAAGAGCATGAAACGTGGAGGAAGACGTGGACCGAAATAGAACATCATTAAGAATATAGATCAATCGCATTGCAAGACATGTGTGGCAAAATGGCTTGTAAGTGCCAAATGGAGGACTTTAACCTATTGAGCTGCAAATTAATCGGCAGATGCTCATCTCAACCTTGAAGCTAGCTGTTGTTGGAAGTTACTTCAATTTGGAATGTGCAGTGCAATGAGACATTTTAATTCCCAAGTAGGTTTCACTGAGATTGTTTCGCACATATCTTTCACCTTTTTTGAAGTCTCTTATTACCTTCAGTAGGTAAATATGATTTGGAAAATGTCCCCATTGTTTTGCTTGTAGGCTTAGTGGAGTATCTTATTTTGCTTATTTCAGGTACTAAAATCAATTCCCCGTCATTCCTACTTTGTAAGTAAATAACATTGGACGTGCAGTTTGGTTTGTCTAAGCAGTGATTTTGGATGCATTCGTTATCTGCCCAGTTTAGATCACGCAATATTCCAACGCGACTATAAGGATGCTTGTAATACTTGGATGTGGAGGTATTATTGTCAGTAGGTGATCAGATCTTGCAGTTTTGGGAAAGTAGCATAATGACTAATCGTCGTTAATGTATTTAGAATGACAACCCCATATCTTCTCAAGGGGATAGTTAGCCAAGGCTTTATTTATAGTGGTGATAATGCCATGGCACAATGGTTTGTATGGAAGAACTATTGGAAAGTGTAAATATTTCACGTATGGATTGACCCCTCTTGTTCAATAGACTCGTATCCGTTTCGAAATCTTGAAGTATCTAGGAAGTTTTTGCTCATATCGTCCTCGTGAATAAAGTCCTGGTAACATATTACCTTCAGCTTAAATTCTTGATATCAGAAAGGATAAGAACTCGAACAAAAAGGTGCACAGCATGGGAAGATGTTCTGAACCTGCTGGATAGTTTGGGTGCTTATATCGTATACTGAAGATTGGGTATTTTCAGTGTTTTAGCCTAGCGCAGTTGCATCAATTGTTGCTACGATTTCCAGTCAACTGCTTTTTTAAAAAAATTTCTTTTGCGATTCCAGTAGTCGTTGTTTTTCACCATGGTCATAATATTCCTAAGTTTGGAAGAGTTTATATTATTTGAGCTTTTGGACTGTTGCTAAGAAATGTTACAACCCAAAACCTGTATTGTCCTAACATTTTGTACAACGGTGATGAAATTCTACGATTTGAAAACTCAAGATTTTGTTCAAATTGGAATAATCAAATATAAAATATTAAAATATCCATGTTGATACGTTAAAATTTGAATCGTGCCTGCTTGTATATTAACGATTTTGCCATTTATGTTGCGTGTTACTTATGATCATTAACTGGCATCAAGTATTAAGTTTGTCACTCTGTACATAATAAATATGAAATAAATTTCTTTTGAACTTTTCGCGCTAATTATGATACGAATTGCATTAAGTATTTCAAATATAAATCTAAAAACGACTTTTTTAAATTCTGTAAGTTAGAGATATCCAAAGCTTTAAGCCGAAGAACTGATTTTCTAGGCCTACACGATACCAAATACTTTAAAGCATTCAATTATGTGTAAATTGGCATAACTTTTCAGGTTGCTCTTCTGCGACGAAATAGATTTTTCTGTGGTGGAGTGATTATCAATGACTGGTATATTCTCACAGCTGCTCATTGCGTGATGGGGTAATTATTTTGTACTTTGTATCAAATCTTGATTTTTTTTTTCTCGTCATCACTTTATCAGCGTGTTTATTTAAATGAATTTATTCCTCTTAGTGTTAAAGTGAAAGATCTCAAAGTCAGGCTAGGGGAATACAATTTCAATGAGAAAAAGGATCACCAGGAAGATATACCAGTGACGGAAATAAAACGACATGCCCTTTTTGTGACTTTAACCTTTCAGCATGATATTGCTTTGTTGAAACTGAAGAGAAGGATTGAGTATACGAAGTTCATAGGCAGTATATGCTTACCTAATCCAAAAAGTGGAAATTTCTCCAATGCGAATGCCACTGTTGTTGGTTGGGGTACGGAAGCATTTGGTAAGCTGTTTTTTGTATTAGTTTTTAACACCCCTTTTATCAAACTTTTCACAACAGAAGAATGCTTTCAAGTTTCTTCGTGCCTCTCTTCATGCATGTAAATCATTTTGGCACAATATATTCCAAGAGGACCCAAAGCCAATACACTGCACTCGAACCAAACCTCTCCTGTATGGCTTTAGTAGTTTCATTCCTATTAGAATTTTTTAAAAGCAAGTTGTATTGGATAAATATTTATCAATCTTCCAATGAAGATGGTTGTTTACTTTTATCATAAATTTTCAAACAAGGGTCAATACAAAAAATTGTGAATTTTCTGTAGAGAAAAACTGAAATTGATTGAATGCATTCACCAAATGAAGTGCTATTTTATTTTCTTTCAATCTAAGAAATCTGTGACCACCGTTATAGCATAAGTCATGACTTTACTCCGAGTCAAAGTAAACCTTTAATATTGTATAATTCTTGGAAGGTAACCCTTTGGGTACATTCGACGAGTGAGACTCGTCATCTGAATTTAAGAATTATTATTGGCGCAAGTGGTCCTGCCAAATTATAATATCCGTGGGCATCCTACAAGTAGCGATGCGCCACATCGTTTGCAAGGGAAAAATTGGGCACATTTTCTGGAGAATATTCCGGCAACAGAATTAAAGAAACACCCTACAAGACGGTGTCGCGTATGTTATAAACATAAAATAAGGAAAGAAACCACTTGGCAATGCAAACAATGTCAGGTACCTTTGCATTTACCGACATGTTTTGAAAAATATCAAACGGTACAAAATTATTAGACTTGGTTCTTGTTCTATATAAATATTTATATTTTGTTTCATTTATATATTTATTTATATTTTGTAACTAAAATGCTGTTTCAAAAATATATTTATATAACCAATATAAGTATACTCCAAATAAAATGTATTACTTTTTACATATTAATCCATATAGCGACAAATTAAATCCGTCCCATGGGCATGAAAATCTTCAAATAATTCAGTTCTCAAAGGGTTAACTGTTTTTTATTGTGTGAAATATTAACGTCCATGTTTTGAATATTAGAAGCATTTATTCTAGTTTGTTGAGTTATAGACGATTGCTCACTTAAAGTACTCTAAAAAAAATTTTGCCGAAATGCAAAATCCAAATTATACTCGATACTATATTTTAATATGCTTTTGAATGAATTTGGAAAAATACCGTGAACTTCTTGACTTGAAGTGGGCACTTATTCTGAATAATTCGAGTATTCAATTTTCCCTCCCTATTTTTTTAAAATCGTAATTCTGTAATTACTATTGTAGAGATGAAATCGAAGTTTGCTACCCCTGAATTTGTTGAAAATTAGTCTTGTGCATGAACATGTTGTAATGTAAAATTTTAGTGTTAATTTTTTTCTCCAGGGTATTCCACTCTTAATTTATGAACTCCCTCTCTTTCCATTTCCTGAAAGTGTCGGTACTATCTTCATATACTTTTAACAACTTGTTTGTTGGAAAATTATCACGCTTCGTATTACAAAATATATAGGAAAATAATCAATTGTGACAGAACTGATTTTTAAAAATTGTGAAATGATTGAAGTTCACACGTCTGTATTCGGTAGAAGGGCAGCCTTTGTTTACCCTCTTTCTGGATCTCCCGGAGGTGGGAGGAGAGCTCAAGTTTAGGTATAAAAAGCAGCCCGACTCGATATGCTGGTTCTCTTTGGGTACAACCATAATGTTGTCTGGTTAACCTTCCCATCGCCGATGACGGGACTCACCTCCTTTGAAGGGAGGGTCTGTGCCCGAGGCGCGTCTTAACCCTCTGATTATCAAGACCATTGGAATAGACCTCAAAATACGGGAAAGCCCGAGTTTCTCTTTCAAAGATGAGGGCAATTCACTTCCCCGCTCAAAAACCGCAATGACAGAATTCGAGAGTACCAGCTAAGAACCCTCTCCCCTGTTCTCCAAACTCTTCTGGGCGAGCCACTCTAACGAAGAAAGCGCGCGCTGCGGGTGTGAAATCAATCGCGCTTAACAAAAAGGGGTGGAAACTACACGGTGGTATTCGGACGTTCACTGACTTTTTCTTAAAGGGACGATCCCGTATCGATAGTTAATAGGAGTATTTAGCACAGATCACAGTATCAGGTCATACAAGTCGCTCCGCACGCCTAGGCTAGTCGGGGATTTCTGTTCGTGGTTACTCTAACTCGATGCAAAAGCTTCCAGCTGAATCAATACTTCAAAAGACCCGTGAATAGAAAAATTTCACTCTATTTTCATTTGCGATCTCGTAGCTAGTAATTCTCGGGAAGACAAGTGCTTTTCCTTCCCAGAGAAAAGAAGGTTGCGGAAAGATTGCCATTTCACTTTCCATAGGCTGTCGGCGAAAACATTTCTGCGCAAACCGTTTCGGAAACCATTCCCACAAAATTGACTTAGGAAAACTTTTTATGAACCACCTGTCCCATCGTGTATAGTGGTTAGTGCGCTTGCCTTAGAACTCCATGAACGCGGGTTCGATCCTAGACTTGGAGGAATTTGAAGTTTTGTCACAATCTGCAACGAAATCGTACAAGTGCAATTAAAAATTAGATTAATCAAATGAATTGAAATTAACATTCAAGCTTTGATTAAGATTCCAAATTGATCTAATTGACGTTCCAGATAACATAAGTTGGACTAAGATGGCGTCTGAAGGAGGATATAAAAAGGATATGAACTCCTCTGTAGGAGTACGGCTTTGAAGAGGGTGAAAAAAGGGGGGTTGGACCCCTCTGTGGGAGTACGGCTTTGGAGGGTCGAAGGGGGTTCTGTTTTGTCCACCGAAGGAGGGCTCTCAGCCTGTTTGAAAGGTTTGAAACAAGCTTGTAATAAAAGCTTGGAGAAATCTTACAAAAAAAAAACCTCGTTTCTTGTTGACTAGCGAACCTTTCCGCTACTTTGCCAAAAGGTTCAACCTATGTCATGGAAGCTTTTCTGACAACCCATTACCCTACCCGACGACAAGGTTTCCAAAACCTTTTAGACGAGCTTTCTTTGCTATCTGGGTTGGAGTACGAATTTGTTTTAGTGTTTCATTCATGTTCAGAGTGATCGAAGGTAAGAAGGGGAGGCAACTTGCAAGACGTGTTTGGTTTCTATTGAGCAAACATCGAAGTTTCTTGAAAGGCGAAATAAAATCCAAAGGAATCGGACTGAAGGCTCCCTAAAGCATAATGGCTCTTTTAACACATGTGGCAAATCGTACCAAAGTATTAAGAACTTATTTTGATGCATCCTAAATATCACAAACTACTGATATATTCACATATTAAACTTTTGTACTGGTTGTTCAGAAGTTGAATTGCAATATGCAAACTATCTGGTAATTTATTTTAAAAAATATTTCTCGTTTAACAATGTGAATTCCTTTTAGATGCTCATAATAAAATAGTATTCCTTGAAACACTTCATGTATTCGTGTTGGTTTAATTTGGAATATCTCATTTTGTATTCCAGATTGAATGATATTCTTGCAGATTATATTTAAATCTGCAAAACTGGAACTATTAGTGTCTATAGAGACGAGATGAATGCTGATATTTCTGGTTTTAATGTGCTATCCAAATTATGTAGATAATTATTGATATTCGTTATTTTCGTGTAATTTGGTCCATAATTCTAGTTTGCAAGCTCAAGTCTTTAGCTAAAATGTAAATTCAAAATACCGTTACAATGTCCTTTTTATTTATTTGCAGTACTCGTCCTTTTAGAGTTCGAACAACGTCTTTTATGTTTTGTATAACTTGCATAGCTACTTCACTTTCCAAGTTTGTTGAACTCTCCAGGAAAAAATAATGGTTTTTTCATTTTGTCGGAGGATTTTCTATGTTAGGCGACCTAAAACGAATTAAGATTTCTTTAAGGCATGATCTTTTAGTTGGCTAATCTTTTCGCTAATTTTCCGATGAGTAGTTAAGGTAGGTAATTAACCAAGGGATAAATGATTTATAGCAAGCTTCTTATTTATCCGTTATTTTCTTTCACATTTCAAGTCCACCGAACCCCTTCTACAGTTTAAAAAAAATTAAGATTTAGATTTTGCACACTGATCAGTTTTAAAGATGAATGCGTAACGCAACTTTCACCTTTATTTTATAGGTGGCACAGCAAGTCCAGTTTTACGCCAAGTAACGGTACCTGTTTGGGATAATGAGGAATGTGATAAAACGTACCGGTTGGAAAGAATAACGAATGCATTTTTGTGTGCTGGTTCTCCTGAGAATGGAGAAGATGCTTGCCAGGTAAATATGGGCACTTCATTTTTTATATATAGACAACTGAAGCTTCTGAAAATTAGAAATGCAATGCATCCTGATTTAATTCATTGATTTGTGCGGCGTAGTGACTATTTTTGTTTCTTAATTTAAATCTTTAAATATACAGACTTGAATGCAGAGAAGTCGATGTGCTTAGTATAACATTCAGGCACAAAAGATTAATCCTTTGCGGTCAATGCCGCCACTGGGGTGGCATCGACAGCAAAGGGTTAATATTTGTGCTCTTGTAACTAGGCCAACAAATCGCGTACGCATATGAAACCCATACCGTGTCCCTTCGTACGTATCGCGTACATACTGGCAAAAAATAACGGTTTTTCAATTTTCTCCGCCGAAACAATGATTAATCTTTCTATTATGTGCTCTCGAAGAAATAACTTTTAAATCTGACCGATTTCAAACTTCCAAGGTACTCTTCGATATTGTTTTTCGTAGAAAAAAATTATTTCTGTAATGACAAACTTGTCGATGTTGAAGGAAATTCAATATAAAATAAAGGATACTTTTTTGACTACAGCTAACTTCAAGACGAAAAACAAGGCTTTAAAATGTTGCTACAACAATAAATGGCAGGCAAATTGATAAGGCTATTTTAAATTAACTCGCTGACGTCCATATGATCGATATATTCATTCTTGGTTCTAAACTTTCAGGGAGACTCTGGAGGTCCTTTAATGACTCTTAATGAAGAAGGTCGTTGGGAAGTGATTGGAGTAGTTTCTTGGGGACGGCGTTGCGGGGACCCGACTTTTCCAGGAGTCTACACCAGAGTTACCTCGTACTTGGACTGGATCGCTGAAAATGCAAACTGAAAAGCTCTCGGATCATTCATTACGCTCAAACTGTTCAACTGTGTTGATTCTATGTTTTTAAAGTTCTTTACAAGAATATTTTAAATGATTTTATCAATGTCCATTGTTTTTAAATAAAGATTTTATTTCCTTTTTTCTACAAAATCTAAATTGGAGCATTATAAATTAACTATGCACATTTAAGCAAAGCAATTTTAAATTTATAATAAAAGTACATGAAACACTTAAATAAGAAGCTCAATATTGTCTTCGGAACCAGCCGGAAGTTGAGTTCCACCATATAAAATTCGTATAAATAAATCTCTTTGCAGTTGTTTTGGCACCAATTATTAAAATTGAACAAAAAGAAATTGTCAAACGATTACATTCATTCTATAGAATTTTGTTCTGTGGTATTCCAACATTTCAGAAAACAGATAATGGAAATCTTAACATACATACATTATAAAGATCTTTCCTAAATAGCAGTTAAGGCAACGTCTTTAGTAGTAATTTGAAATGCATTTCAAATTACTGCTAGTCTCTCACGTGGTGGTTCAATCGTTAAAATTCACAAATTTGTTTGCAGGAGGCATAAAGCTGTTAAGATTCTTAAATACTGAAAAAAAATAGCTACAGGCATTAAATTGTAGAGCATTGTCATTATCACGTGATCTGTTGCACAACCCAGTCTTTGAATTTAGATATTCTTGTGCACACTCCAGGCATATTCGGTTCTGCACAGCCAATGCCCCAAGATATGATGCCAGCCAAGTACCAGTAGCCTTCATCCGCCTGGATTTGAAGTGGTCCGCCTGAATCTCCCTGCAAAATGAATTTGTAAACTGTAGAAAAAGCAAATATCCATTTAACATCTTTAACTTTCGATCAGATACAATACAAGAAGTTTAAGGGGACATACGACTGTTAAACCTCGAAAATTTTCGATTTTATAAAATATATATATTACTCCCCTGTCTTTTCTGAACAATTTAGAAGAATCCGCGTTAAATTCCTATAATTATAAAAGTTATGAAGGAAAATGTATCAGCTGTTCAGCGTAAACATTGAAAATGGCCATATCTTTAAAGCGCTAAATCTCGGTGTGTTTTTTTTTAATATTGCGTGCACAATATCTCCAGAACTTTTGAATATTTCTACATAGCACAATACATATTCAGTAAAACTCCTATGTTCTACAAATTGAACCGCAATTTTTGTACATATTTTATCCAAAGTACTTTTTTTGGGGGGGAGGGTAATAAAGTTGAAATTTTAACTATTTTTACCATTTTATTTTAAATTAGTATATAAAATAGAAATTAAATTTAAATGTTAATAAATTGTGGTTCAGTTTCTTAAATAGACTGTTTAGATTACTTAGATACCCAAAATATTTTGTTTAGATAAATATATTTTCCATAATCATGCGCGAAATGTGACTATCTCATTTTTCTCCAAAAATTATACCCATATTTATTACTCTCGAATAAATACGTACCAATATGAAGGTATGAAAATGTGTGTACTGTAAGAGAAAGAACAGATATTTTTCTAGGAAAAAAGTGAGTTTGTGAATTTCATTGTTTCAGAGATATAATGTATCGAATTTGACAGTTTTCACCCCATTTTTTCGAGGTTTAAGAGTCGTATGTCCCCTTAAGACGAAATGCGAGATTTAAAGCCCATCGAACCCGTTGCGTCAAACGGAAGGTTAAATCTTTTATATTTTTTGGAACTTTTTGTTGTACTATCACGTGTTGTTAAAGAATAGTCTTGGTAGGTTTCATTCCGATCCTAGATGGACGGATTAAGTTTTAAATAATTGACTCTCAATACTAATCTCGACAATTCTTGCATCAAGAGGCTTCTACACTTTCTCAACCGAAGCGAGTTGATGATTGTAGAAGGCGAGTTTTTAGCTTATTTAAAAAAAGTTATATTCAATTATTGACGTTTTTAGTTTAGTAATCAGATACAGTAACATAATCTAGGTTCTTTAACTGTAGCATTTATCTAATTATTGAAAGGAAATTGTGCGGAGGATCTTGGGAAGAAAACCTGTTAAATTAGATGGGGTTTTTAGGGGGGGAGGAGTGAGAAAATCCAGATTGAGAACTTGAGAATTCAAAATTCCGTCCTTAAGAAAAAGCATTCTAATGGCAGCCTGCGTTAAAAATTTTGCTTTTAACTCTTTGGAGTAAAATGACTTTTTAAAAAATCTCATCTTTTGCTTACCCCTTTTGTGCAAATTTGGAAAGTTTCTAACCTACCTCGAAAACTTGAAGTCATTATTTAATTTTTATAGTTATTGAACCAGTTGTCCACTTTGAACTAAGAATTTTATTTTTAGTATTGTGCAGTTTTTTGTTTTGAGTAAGGTGTTATATTAAATAACTGAAATGTCTTCCCCATTTGTCCTTTAAAATTGTGCTTCAAAGATTTAAAAGCAATTTAATGTTCTGAATTGAAATAAGTTTTCTGAATATGCATTTTCAAAATATTGCAGAAGACTTTTAATCCCTTAACAGTATAGTTTTGTACTATCTAATTAGATGACCATAAAACACTTGATGTTAATGAATTATTGATCACTTTTGTATCGAGTTATAAGCTAAACTTAAGTCATTCATAGATATAAGTTTAAAAAGGGCATAATTCGATACACGAGTGGAGCTTGGGCAAAACTGTTGGGGGGGGGGGGTAAATTCTAGGAAGGTTCTGCTTTATAAACTTAGATTCAGGCAGGTGGAAATTACAAAATCTAGCATCGGCAACATGTAGACAAGTAATCTCATTTTCTTTTTAAACAGTAGTTATAGTACACTCCAGTCAACAAGGTCATATCAGTTCAAGGAATCCTTTAAACCCTTTGCCACAAAGTTCGGATATATCCGAAAGTCACTAAGTTGAACGCAGTGAGTTAAAACGTATAAATGTTGCTTGCAGTAAGCAATTTAAAAAGCATATCACTTGTAGATGGTAAAAACTTCTGTTTTAAAGTTGGGTATGTGATGACTTCATTGTAAAGTTATTTTATTGCTTGTATGTAACAACTCCGCCATTTAGAGTGAATCTAGAAATAGGGATAAAAATGCAGTCGCTGCCTATGTCTTGCACCTTTTCTTTAGGTTTCTCTTTGTTTTATAAAACTTGAAAAAGCCTAGAAAACGACAATTTAGAAGCCTCTTTTTGGAGCGTCAGCTTTGATTATAAATCGCAATTATTGAAAATATTGCATTAATTTTTATTTACTTTTGCTCCGTTAGATTGATAAAACCTTGTATTGTTCGTTTCTTGACAGCTGTTCAAAATAAGATAATTTCCAGCAACTGGTTAACCCTTTAAAGGGCAATTTTTTCTAGTAGTGTTATAGTAAAATAGCTTTGGGATTAATTTAAGAAATTCATTTAGCTTATTTGATTACATTAATTTTTTTTGTTGATTAATTTTCCTAATTAATAATGATCAAGTCCAGATACTTCGTTACGGTTTGAGAAAAGAAATTGGAACATCTCTGGTTTTTGTTTCATCGCAAAAATTGTCGAACTCAGGCCAACCTTAAAAAAGAATTTAAAAATTAATGAATTTGGTGGTAGTATACTGATCATGGCCTTATAAAGAGTCAAGTTTACAAAATAGGACGTCAGTACAAGTTCTGGTGTTACTTGTTTTCATACTAACCCCTTAACTTGTTTTACTCAACTATCTAATTAGGCGATGCCTTCTATTTTGGGAATACGGCTATTTTTAATTCAATTGAGGACCTAAAGGACAGTTGAAATGTATATGGATTCCACTCAATTTTTGTATCGAATTGTAATGTCTGTGAATGACTTTGTTCTAGTTTAATTCCATGCACGCACGGCGTACGAGCAAACCAATTACGTCGCGAATCGAAAATATATATTACACTGATATGGTTACAATCAATCAATTGTGACTTTTTATAGAAATCTTGGAATTTTTAACTCTTTACTCTCGCCGTATCCCATAATTAGTAATCTCGTGCCCAATAGCACTCTCCATGAACCTAGCTAGATAATTTAAACAAAATATAGAACTAAAGTTATTTTTTATCTACTTCAAAAGCAAATTTGATTATTACTATGACTGCAGACAGTTCGTTTTGCCTACTCAGCATAAGGTACGTGTGAATCTTGACCAAGAACTTTCAATTGACTGGTGTCCCGTTTTGAAACTACACTTAGCAATTTAGGGAGAGGACCTCGGGACTTTGGCGCCATGGATCAGAAGATGAGAACGACACACGAGTTGGCACCCGCCTTTCCAAATCTCCCCATCTCTCCAGAGGGAGGATGTTTGATTTAAAAGGGTACCAAACTCGCGGGTGTTTTGTTAGAACCGGCTTTCAAACCCGCGCTCTTTCGATCCCGCAACTTCTAGATACATTTCAAATGCGAAGAATTAAATTTAACTTCAGTTCTAAGGTTGTTGAAGCTTGGAATTTGTACATACCTGACATGAATCTCTACCACCTTCTTCAAATCCTGCACACATAAAAATATCCGGGATATATTCATGCCTTCCAGCCGCTAGAAACATATTTTTGCACTTCTCATTACTGATGATTGGAACTTGAACTTCTTGTAATATTGAAGGCAGTATTCCTCCTGTAAAATTAAAGTTTAGTTTGAGCTTTGAAAAGAGAAAATGATTATACACACTTTAAAGATTAATTTAAATTTGAATCGCACTTTCATTATTTGTAAATTCCTTTCGGGATGTGATAAGTAGGCACATTAGAATTTAATACTACTATAATGAGAACTTTCTTATAATAGCTTTAATATTTTATTACCGTTTCAAAATATTAATTTCTAATTTACTGCGTATCGTGATAAGGACATATGTACATGAAGTCTTTATTGTGGTGGCAGTTACAGGATCATGCATCCTACTACCTCAAGTAAAGAGTACCCCTACAAATTTCACTGAATTATTATAAAAATAAATTAAAATAAAAATTATAAAATGCATAAAAGCAATTAAAAAAATTTAAAAATACTAAAAAACAAAATAAAAACTATAAAAAAACTTCATGAAAACAAAAAATTATTAGGTTTTTAGTTAGAGTATCCCTCACTAGATGGAGATAGGTGCGCACACCCCTAATCAATGTTCACTTTTGAACGTTTTTTCCATCCCACAACAAGAGGCGAGATATTTTTTAGCCCCTTTTTTCAGACTATGTTTAAAAGACTGTTTTAAATTTCTTCTTTGTGGATAAATGTTTTTCTTTCCCATTTGTTCCGGAATAGGTTCAGGCCTTGGTGGAAAATTCAAATTTAGACCTTAAAGTCGTTTTTCCTCGACAGAAAACCTATTCTAATTTTAAATCTACATGGATGAAGGCCTCTGATGACAACATCCACCAGATTCTTCTTCCTCTTATTGTATTTTCACTTCTATCACAATTAAAACTTCCCTTAATTTTTATTTTTGTACCTCGCAATTTTTTCCTGGATGATGCTGCACTTTGCTCTCACCAAATAAATTGCTTCTATTATTGCTGCTTTGTCTTTTTAGATACTTTTTTTATTAAATAAAGAGAATAGAACAAAAATGTTACTTTCATTCGTTGCTAAATACGCGGATTTTAAATAACTTTTCTCCTGAATGCTACCAAGAGTAAATAAATAAAAGCTGGTTTCTGAACAACTAACAGTCAAATGAAGATCTGCATGGTAGGCAAGCTGTAATTTCTTCTTTATATCAATGCCAGTTTTGAGATGTCTATGTTAAATAGAGCAAACACAAGTTATAAAACTTAACTACACAATAAGCAAAAGGGTTCTATTTAGGCTGGGTTTTATTGATAATCATAGCTACTGAGTATGAATTAATTATAAAAATATGCCCTTATAAAGCTGCAGAGCCATCTTAATAAGAATTGCATTGGTGAGTACTTTTCCAGATCCTGTTATAGCCATTACGATAGGGGCTCATGTAATATTTTGTATTACCCATGTATGGATGCCGCAGAATTAAGTGTACTGCTCGTCAAAATGGAAGGATAATCCGAAAACTTATGCCTGCTGGTTTTCAACTAATGTTTACTGGTGTAATTATGAATGCAAATTATTCGCAATTGAAAGAAAAATTGCTCTTCTGCGTATAGGTGAAAGCTTTAACCTTTCAGCAGGCACGCGTATTGAGGAGATACTTATATCGTTCTTTTATAAATTTAACTGCAATCTTTGCTTATAATCTTATATAATCTTTGTTTAGTGTAAAGCTAATAAATACATGTTACATAAATAAAAGTTCCTTTTTTTTCTAAAACAATATTATATAAATATGTAATACGATGCACGTTATAAGTATCTCCTGCATATGCGAGCCCGTTGGAAGGTTAATATGAAAATTAGGCTGCTGACAATGCTTTGCACAATGACAGCATGTTGGGATTCGGGTGTGCATTGTTATTTAAAGATGATGCGGCTCCCCCAGAGTGTTGAGTTTTCATATTGCTTACTCTCAGTCAGGATGAAAACTGATAACAATTTTGAGTCATGACATTTAGGTAAAGAGCAAAATTGGCGGTTACTTGATATACACGAAGGGGGTCAAGCCCCTTCCGAAAACACACTTTTGAGCAACTGACGAACCCGGACAGGCATTTGGCAGCCTAAGGCGCATGCTCAAGTGAATTGAAGTTTGATGATAAAAATGGGCAATCCCTTCGAGTGATATCTTCTATTCCCAAATATTCTGTCACTAGATTTGACATATGCGGGGAGTATTATCACACGTAAGCAAAATTTCGGGGCCAAACATATTCCTTCACATCCTTAGATGGGATTACAAGATCTCGTTGACATTTTTATCGCCGCTTACAGAATCTCCATCAAGGATATGCAGCTTGATCCGGCTACTTTCGATGAATTTCATCCAAAACATTGGAACGGGTTCTTTCACGAATAAGTGAAGGCTAGTCGCGCATGTTCCAGGCTTCCTCCAGATCGAAGTTTATGTAGAATCACAGTTCAGGCTATATATGGACTCGTCAGTAAGAAGTAGACGGTCCCATTTTTCTTGGCTGCGTTGAACATAACACTGTCTTAGACACCTCTTTGAAGAGATACCAGCTACTGATTTTCTTGAATAAAATCCTCCTCGTAAATCTTTCGTGCAGCAACAGAACGAGTAATTCGAGTTCCTGTGTTAACCTGAAGATCAACTCTTTTGTAGTTGTTTCACAGATTCTTTGAGTTGGCAGAAACAGAAAACAGTCCTCAATTTCAGCTATTGACTAATTCACTGTTTAGAAAACGGCTCCAAATTCTTGATGTGACATTTTGATGGATATTCAGACCTTGGACAAACTCCAGTTGCGTTTGTTCTCCTCGAGTCCACCAATTTAGTACCACATTTGTTCTTCAGTAAAATGGTACATTTAAGCTGGTCACTAGTGGAAATCAAATTTACTTTAAAGAACACTGCACATTCCGATTCCATCAAACGTTATTCGTACAACACATTCTCAGCCACCTCATTTGCATATTTCATATGCTTACTTATAAGCAGAAGTCCAATTTTCATTTACAAATATAGCATAAACCAATTGCACCAATGATTATTGATTGAAACCGTAATCAATGAGCCTAATTTGTCAGATTATCCTTCAATTTCACAAGCAGAGTGTTAATTATTATTATACAGCGTGTCCGACAATTATTTGACAGATTACAAAATTATATACAACAAAAACTAGAACATTTAGGAACAAAATATCTCTACTAATTTATTATAGAACTAGAAAAGTTAGTGAATGTTGATGCGAGATCCTTTGGCTGTGCGTAGTATGTCCAAGCTATACTCGGTTTCACGCCATGTATTTGCAAGCATCTATGGAGGGAATATCAGCTGTTATACGCTGCTTCAGTTCCAGCATATTAGCAAAGGCATCTGATACACACAATCCAAGCGACCTGGTTCTGGCGTCCGGATGACATGACCACTGATTGAAATTTTCTCATACAATCCACATCAGATCACACCTAGCTCCATCTTATTGGATTCTCGGAAGAAAAAATGCCATGAAACAAAACTTTAGGAGCTGTGTTAGTAATATGAGACATCGGGACAAAACTCCTGTTCTTAGTTATTTTTTTTTTGCATGCTTTTGTAATGTGTCCAGTAATTCTCGGATACCATGTATAATGCGTAATTTAGAGCGAATTGTTTCTACACATCAGATCTAACAATATAAACTTTTCTCTTTGTCAACCCAGTGTTTAACTCTAATTTTACATAGCCTGTTAGGAAACCAAAGAAAAAAAAGATCATTTTAATGTGTTCACGACTTTCTCTCTTCTCGATTGATAATGGAGATACACTATAAAAGATTTTTTTGGAGAAACAACGTTTTGAAGAAAGTTTAGTAGTCTGGAAACATGTGTTGTGCGAACAAATGTTGAAGTAAAATGATTTTGTACATATGAGAATAATTTCTTGTATGCAGTTTTTTTTTCTTTAATAATATTAACGTTGGAATTACAGTCACATTCACGCACATTTGTAAATGTGACCAACTTCTCTAGAAGATAAAAATAACCTACTTCATTAGAAGTGCGATCTTCAAGTAAGTATAAAAATTTCATTATCTTTCAGTGGACAAAAATCCGTTTCAGACATGCTACAAATCCTTAAACCCATATTCCATCTAATTTAAAATTGAATGGATAAAGCAGATAGTTACCAAAATAGCGCCAAGTTCCAATGAAAGTCAACTGGTGTATTCAAAATGAATGGAAGCATACGCTATTGTATTCTATTATATAACAGGAACAACGTCTTCTACAGAAAATGAAATTCAATAAAAGTGATTTTTTGGAGGGAAAAGGAAACTCAGAAAACAGCTGAGACAGTCAAAAACGTGTCTTATGGAAGAAGAAGTTCAGCATCATCAATTTTCTATAAAACTGAAAACAGTACAAACGTATTTCTATATGAAAGTCTTAGGTAATTTCTTGAATACTTGATAATCAAGCTCTCATTAAGCGTGAATATGGTGGAAGGTGAGTTTAGGGGGTCTATTCTGGTACCCCCGGTTGGGGTGGGGGGCGAAAATTTTCCCGTGGTTATCGAGCGGAAAAAGTGACTTCTCCCAACCCAACCGGGGTACCAGAATAGAGTCGTTTCAAAAACTTAACATGGGGGCTAAGAGCTTCTTTGAAAGGAGAGTAAATAATAACTAAACGTACATAAACTCTTTAAGAAAATACGAGCGTGTGTCATTCATTAATGCAAACTATTTCAGACGGCAACATCGTTTCTGGCAAATGTGACATTTTGTTGAATAAATGAGGATTTTTTTTTCAGAAATAATCACATCTAGGGCTAGAAGTTTAATGAGAATTTATCAGAAAGTAATATTTATTATTAATATTTATTATATAATAATTTTATAACCACACAATTGACATGAATTGTTGAATTCTCTTATAAATCAGTTATGAATAAAAAACACGAAGATTTAAAAATAATTGCCGAAATATTGCTAAAATATCTAAACGCATTTTGTAATATGCATTAATTTTATCTTTAAATGTTGTTTATTGCAGTTGGAAACAATTTTAAAAGCAGCCATTACTAAGAAATGCTAAATGCGCTGTTCAAGTTGCTACATTCTTTTTCCTTAAACTTTCACATTTAAATTTACTCACGAATAAATGATCAGAAAAATTTAGAACGGAAAACTAATACATAATAATAATAACAGAAATAGAGCTTCAGAGCAACCTATTTGTTCTTTATCAATTGTTCTTTATCAGCTTATAATTGATTTTGAAAACCATATTCTATTTCATTTAAAATTGAATGGATTAAGCAGGAAGTTACCAAAACAGTGCCAAATTCCAATGAAAGTCAATTGGTGTATTCAAAATGAATGGAAGATTGAGAGATTTGAGATAATGGATTTTGGAGAAAAATATATATTATTTCAAAACCGTCTACTTAGGCTATTTTTAATTTCAGAACCAATTGCTGTTTTGAATCTCCAGATTAGCATGGTATTTCTTCTGAATTCGCTATGGATAGTTTTTTTTTTTGTACATTATGGCAATTTTCATTTCTTTTTCATATTTCTCATTAATTTAATATTATTTTATAAATCTCTGTTCTTTCCTTTTAGAATTCACTAAGAATTTAGTCAAATTAGACAGATTTCAATCAATTAGTGTTATACCATGCGTTTAGCATGCATGAATTATTCTCGAAAACAGAGGAATATTGTACAATTTTTAGCTAAAAAACTCATTTCTCTAAGAGCTTACCTTCACTGAGCCTTCCCCAACCTGTAACAGTTGCATTTTTTCCAACAAGACTTTCTTCTATTGGTGGCAAACAGATTGGGGATATATGGGGATATTTTTCAGGATCAATTGCTTCTTCAAGCTGCACCAGTGCCAAATCATTCTCATAAGTGAAGAAATTGTATCTGGGATGCACAACTTTCTTTTTTGCTCCCCTTTCGACATAGCCGTGAGGTTCTTGAACACTAGCAAAATCGTATTCGCCAACTCTTATCTTTATCTGGGATAAGAGTAAGCTGGAAAAGAAATAAAAAAATATTATTTAATACAGAGCATTTTGGCCAATTTCTTGCTTTTAGCATTAAATTTAGCTATTTCAAAGCACAAAGCTTAATTTCAAGGAAATAAGAAAGAAGGAAGTAAGTTGTATTTATTTATTGAAATAAATGGTTGGATTCTATCTATCTTCAGTATAACCACGATACTACTTCATAAAGACAAAAAGTTTATGTTCGTTTGGATTTTCCACAAAGTCTTAATATTCTACTCTCTTACGCATATGTGAGTTTTCTAAAAAATACAACGTGCCCCCAAAATTGCAATTCTACCATCACTGGATGAGGTAAGTTAAAAGCAGAGAGAATTCTTTAGGTTGTTTACAAGAAAAGTTTTAAAACATCGTATACATAAACTAACTTAATGTTATTAAACGTAGATGGAAACGTATTTTAATCTCATTAAATTTATGGAATAAATTTTCCTGTTTTTCAGATTTTGATTTGGCCTCACATATTATTTAATATTGATGAAATTTGAAAGACTTGAAAATGAAATGAGTTAACATTTCTGCTAAAAAGTATCTAACCACTTCCCCAAATTATTTATAATTTTTACTCTTGTCTAATTCTCTAGATTACTCAAACAAATAGCCATCTTTGGTGAACTAAATTCTTAACAATCAGTTAAAAAAATTTTTTAAATCTTTCAACGTATTAGTATACACTCTCGGTTTTCAAGATGACGAATTTATAATTCTATGAAAGAATGTAGAATCTGTTATTAGCTGTTAAAGCAATCTAATTTTCTTTGCCAAGCTCATCGTTGTTAAATTCTCTTTATGTGTTTGTATAATTATAATAAAAAAATATTGAACTTTCAGTAAAGGTTTGTTTTAAATAAAAAAAAATCTTTCAACATATTAGTATACACTGTCGGTTTTCAAGATGACGAGTTTATAATTCTATGAAAGAATGTAGAATCTGTTATTAGCTGTTAAAGCAATCTAATTTTCTTTGCCAAGCTCATCGTTGTTAAATTCTCTTTATGCGTTTGTATAATTATAATAAAAAAATATTGAACTTTCAGTAAAGGTTTGTTTTAAATAAAAAAAAAATCTTTCAACGTATTAGTATACACTGTCGGTTTTCAAGATGACGAGTTTATAATTCTGTGAAAGAATGTAGAATCTGTTATTAGCTGTTAAAGCAATCTAGTTTTCTTTGCTAAGCTCATCGTTGTTAAATTCTCCTTATGCGGTTGTATAATTATAATGAAAAAATATTGAACTTTCAGTAAAGGTTTATTTTCAAATTGATAGGTTGCTTTTAGACAAAAATATCCAGACCTTTAGAAAAAACTTTAAGTGATGGCTTCTTAAAAGAAGGCGAGAAGCCTTTGAAGTAATTTATTTTTCAGGTTATAATCATAATCCTTATATTAATTTTATAGAAGTTTGCAGTAATTCAAAATCCAAAAGCATTTTCCATCTGAATATAAAAACATTTTATTATTCAAATATTCTTTGCATGTAATGTTTTGAAAAGTAAAATTACCATTTACTTTCTTCTATGTTCCAATAAATGTTATTTTTGTTTGAAAATTACGATTCAAAATTCATTTATACCAAAACCGAAGAAACTATCTTTTATCTACACTTTAAATGATAACACTGGTCAACACTGATTTTTTGCCAATGATATTCCATTGATTTTAGGGAATTTCGTGGTGCTTATTTGGTATTCATTTTCTCAGATTGGCTCTAGTTTTCGGGATAAAGTTAAAATTATATTTCAATAAAAATATGTACACACCACTTAGATCGCATTCAAACTGTCTCAAATATAAATAAATAATAATAAAATTAAATCAGTGCAATAAATCAACTTAATCCTAAAGAATAATCAATATGTATAAATCTCAAGATAAATCGATGCAGAAATCACATAAAATCTGTGTCAAATGTAAGTTAAAGAATAAAATTTAAAGCAATATTAATGAATGAAATAAGGAAATGAATTTCAACAGATAAAATAGATGAATCATAATGGCATGGTAAAAATACATGATGATGTTGTATTAAGTCCAATAAAATTAAAATTAAATAACCTGGTTCAGGTTACTTCATGGAAAGCTTTTATATGATTTCCTCTTATGTACAGTGGAGGTGTCACGCCCTTGACATCTTTGTTCCATTATTTTGATATCCTGATAGACAAGTTTTTTCTTAAAAGTGTGTTAATTTTTGTTACTTTATGTATTTTTGGCATACGTTCTGAACTAACAAATGTTATTCTAGTTTTCGAGCTTAATTTTGTAAGTGTTACCCTAAACAAATGAAATAAATAAATTTGATATTTTTTTAGGACTAAATGTTCTTTCCCTATGCATATGCATTGACCGGCTGCATTTCATCAACAAAATGATGTATGAAGATTATGATGTTGATTAGCAACTAAAAATTGTATATTGAAGTAATTTTACGTATTTTTGACAACTTTGAAAGGAATCTGTGACAGGAAGCTATTTACCGATTTTGATAAAATAAAAATTTATTACTCTTAAAAAGTTGAGTGCTTAACAGCTAATGCTATAGTAAAGAGCTTAAGAGAAATTTTTAAAAATTTTACAAATCAATGAAAGACAGTCTAATTCACCACTTTTTAGGACTTTTAAAGTCCATGCGCAAGCGGTAGATATCAATGAATTTAATTAACTTTTTCCACACTTTCTTTCTTACTATTTCGCAAATTTTCCCTCTGTAGAGTGACAGGGAAAAGGCATTTTTCAGCCCACCTTACTGCAGACACTATTGAAATGTTGACAAGATGCATTATTTCAAAAACAAGAGCCAACTCTGCAAAAGTACAATTAGTTTTGAAAAATCAGCAACCTCAAGATACCCTAAAACCGTTAAAATGTCCTTAGCAAATGAAAAAAAGGGTTTTTTTGTTCCCCAGTGTAATCACCTATCTCATTATTATTAAGGTATTAAAACCATTGAAAGAAAAAACAAAACTATAATAGACATTAAAACGCAACAAAATTGACGACATATGATTGAAAAAACCAAGGAAGGAAGAATCCATATGGAAAACTTCGTCAAAGGCCACTTTCCATTTTGGATTCTAATTGGGATAAGTTTTCTGTCGAGGAAAAACGTCTTTAAAGTCCAAGAAACTTTTCATCTGTGCCTGAACCTATCCCGGACAACTGGAAACAAAAATATGAAAAAAAAACATTTCAGAAAAACGAAATCTAAACAGAATTTACTAATATTTCTATTTTTGTCCTTTCCTATTTTTGTTTCCAATTGCCCGGGATAGGTTCAGGCCACAGAGGAAAAGTTTATTTGACCTTAAAGTCGTTTTTCCTCGACAGAAAGCTTACCCCAATTAGAATCCAAAATGGAAAGTGGACTTTAACGAAGTTCTCCATATGGATTCTTCCTTCCTTGGTTTTTTGAATCGTATGTCGTCAATTTTGTTGAGTTTTAATGTCTATTATACTTTTGTTTTTTCTTTGAATGGTTTTAATAACTTTGTCATCGCAATTTTTCTGGATGCAGCAGCGTTAGCGCGAGCCAGATACATTGCTTTTATTATTGTTCGTTCATCTCTTTTAGCTATTATTTTCTGTACTTACTCCAGTTTCATTATTATTAATGTTCATTAAATGTTCTCATTTAAGGCAGTCAGGCTGGCATAAACTGGTCATCCTGGCAGTCAGGTATAAACATTCGTAAATGTCCAACCTAGAAAATCACATGGCTATATCAAAGAAGCCAGATGGTTATATATTCCTTACACTTTACCGAAAAATTTGAATTGTATTTTAACCTTTTGTACTTGCATGTCTCCTCTCTGGCACCATTCTAGACGGTGCATCATTTTCAGTTCCTTAATTTCGACAGGTAAAACAAAATATCTACAGATCTGTAAGAAGTCACAGAATCATTTTGCTGAAAAATCAACCTAACGTCGCTTAACAAGCAACACCATCTATCTCAATTTTTTGAAATTTCAAAAAGGAAGGAAATACTCAATTTTTCGCAAAAAATAACGATTATTTCTGAAGTTTTTTCGACATCTGGTTGCAATTTTCGGTCTTTTTATTTTCAAGTCAAACTCGAAAGCAGTTTTTTGAATATGAAGAAGAAAAGAGTAAGTTTGTTCGATTATTTAATCAATTAATTTTCTTGCATTTAACAATTATAGGAATAAATAAAATTGTAAAAACATGTTGTTTTTCTTAGAATTTCACATAATTTTAGATTTTTATAAGTTTTTTCTGGATTAATTGGGTTTTGCATGGACGCTGGGTTTAGGACGGCACTAAAACATACATTTTTCAGCAGAATTTTTTAAATTAATTTTCCATTTGATTTACGACGTGTAAATTGGTATACAAAATATTATTGAAAAAATGCGACTTGGGAGTTAATGGGTTCAACAATACACTATGTTCAACAGGGTAGAAAACAGTTTCCCTTATGCTGAAACTTTAGCCCTTACTTAGAACTTTTCATCAACCAGAAAATTTTACGAAGCGAACGGAAACTAAAACCATCTCTGAACTTTTGCAGAAAAGAATGTTTAAACCAAGCTCTACTCAAACGCTTTCTTTATTATTGTCGCGGCATTGTTTGGAAATGGTGTTATTTTACCTTCAATTTTATATTGGGTATATAAATATGACTCCACCCCTTTTTCAATCAATAATAGATATTTTTTTCAAAATGATAGAAAGAATTATTCAAAGCATTCCACCATCTGTCAGACAGTGGCGTAGCGACCGGGAGGCAGGGGTGGTTTATAGATGCCTCGGACGCCAGTCTTAGGGTTCGTCGTGGAATCGAAACATAACTAACTGCGTTCATGTCACTTTTTGAAGCAAAATATGATGAGGGTATATAAAAATACCATTCTCCAGGCACCGTTTACGCTTGATAAGCCATTAATGATGACTTGGGTAATATACAGGGTGATTATAAAGCAACTATACATTCTTGTGGTAATCACATTTTATTTCATAAGTTACATTATTAATCAAGCATGTATCATACCGGGACACACCTTTAGTACATTTCAATGTGTCCCCTTTGCACATCTCGGCACAGCTCCCAGCGTTCCACCGTGGCCCGGAAAACATGGCGCAAGATATCTAGTGTAATTTCCTCAATTGCGGCTGTAATCCTTTGTTTAAGCTGTTCAATGTTGCGTATTTTCACCTGGTACATCTTAGATTTTATAAATCCCCATGCAAAGAAATCTGGGGGGGGGGTCAAATCTGGTGACCGTGGAGCCCACATTCTTGGCGAGATCCGAGGGAGATTTCTTTGCATGGGGATTTATAAAATCCAAGGTGTGCCAGGTGAAAATACGCAACATTGAACAGCTCAAACAAAGGATTACAGCCGCAATTGAGAAAATCACACCAGCTATCTTGCGCCTTGTTTTCCGGGCCACGGTGGAATGATGGGAGCTGTGCCGAGATGTGCAAGGGGGACGCATTGAGATGTACTAAAGGTGTGACCCGGTATGATACATGTTTGATTAATAATGTAATTTATGCAATAAAATGTGATTATCACAAGAATGTTTAGTTACTTTATAATCACCCTGTATTTATATTCCAGGAGCCACTTACCAATGTGCGCTACGCCAGACCAATGTGACAACATGTTTGTGATCTTATGTCATTTTTTAAAACCAAATACTATCAGGGAGCGAAATATGCGAAGTCCCGGCAGGCGTTCACACAAGCTAAACCATTAATGATGATTGGGGACGAAAAAATTATATATTACCCGGGCGCCACGTACCCTAGCTACGCCTTTGCTGTCAAACAACAAACTGATCCACGAAAGAAGTTTTGTTGTTTTTGAAACGATCCAATCATGAAGCCTGTTTTTAACATCCTCATAAAAAATGAACCTCTCTCTTGGAAAACCGCATGGAACAAAAGGTAATTTAAAGGAGCGACACCTGGTGAATACAAAGAGCGGGGACAAAGAAGTGTTTCTAGAGAGCCTTGACAAGTTTTGAGACACGAGGGAGAACATTGTCATGCTGGAAGATAAAGTTGATAAAAGAAAATATGTTTTCATCCAGTGATGCTTCTAATTCTTCATTTTTTAAATTTTTCGTCATGGTATTCCATGTTTTCGTCATGTGTATCGAATCATTATTTTTAAACCATCGAAACCAATCTTTGAAAGTCTGATTCGATGGAGAGTGTCCAATGTAAGTTTCCAGCAGATAACTATACTTTTCTGGTGCATTTTTTTTGGCACAAAACTCAACATATTTAATGGGTTAAATAGTAATTATTGTTTGCACTTTCATAAGATGTTACAGATTAATTATCAAAGATCGCTGCCAAACCTTTCAGGTGCAAGTATTCCTAGATTCTGGTAGTAGAGAGGCAGTAAAATGTAGTATTGCTTTATCACTGGTATTAGTTATTATTGTTTCTAGAAGAATTTGTTTCTATAAGAAATCCTAATTTTTTTTCGTTTAATTAAGATTTTGTAACTTCAGTTTATCTGATATGAATCAATTCATTGAAATCTCTAAGTTTTCATTCAAATCAATATTCCAGCGAATAGCGGTATATACCACTTGGAAGAAAATTTTGAGGTCAAAAAATCAAAATACTCCATACGCTTGAGGTTTTCGGAAAAGAAAACTTACTCATCTACACAATGCCCTGCTGTTGCGACCCATTGTCGACTGATGAGGGCTCCCCCGCAACGATGAGTGCTGGAAAATCCAAAGAAAGATGTCCTTCGTACAGATGCCTGTAAGGAAAGAAAAAGTCATCAACAAGATAATCCTGAATTACTGTCTCTTGATGTCATTATACTATTGCAATATCATGCCACAACCATAAAATCAATCTTTGCGCCTATAAAAGAATTCTTACAAAATGTTCGTTGCCAATTCATCGCAATTTTTCCTGGATGCAGCAGCGTTAGGTTCGCGCCAGATACATTGATTTATTATTGTTCTTTTATCTCTTTTAGCTACTATTTTCTGTACTTACTCCAGTTTCTTTATTTTATATTTTATCGGAAGTTGCACCATTTAGCGCCATTCTGTTTAATGCAAATTTTAATTTTTTAGAATATTTCCATGTATATAAAAAATTAAAATTATAAAATACAAAAACCAAAATAAAAATTATAAAATACAAAAAAAAACAAAAAAAATTATAAAATACAAAAAACCAAAATAAAAACTGTAAAAAATAACAAAAAATCGTAGGTTTTTTTAGTTAATGTATCTATCAATAAATGGAGCTAGGTGCTCACGCCAGCAAACGAAGTTTCCTTTGTTTTCAGTTGGCGTCTGTTCTGCCATGATGGCGATAGATAAAGTTTTTTTAAGCCTTTTTCCTTCTTTCTTCAGACTTTTTTAGTAAAGACTGTTTAGATTTCGTTTTTGTGAAATGCTTTTTCCTATTTTTGTCTCCAATTGTTCGGGATAGGTTCAAGCCGCAGAGGAAAAGTTTATTTGACCTTAAAGTCGTTTTCCCTCGACAGAAAACTTATCCCAATTAGAATCCAAAAATGCAAAGTGGCTTTTGACGAAGGATTCCATTTGGATTCTTCCTTCCTTGGTTTTTTCAAGTCGTCGATTATTTTTGCGTTTTAATGTCAATTATAGTTTTGTTTTCTCTTGCAATTGTTTTAATATTCTTTATTTCCAAATGATTTATAATCTCGATCAATTATTAATTCTAGACATTTCCTCTTAGTTTGTGGATTGTTGCACAAACCAGAATTACATAATACGACCATCAGAAAAAAGTAAACTAAGGCAGAGTATGAGATGATATCTTATCAACTAGCACAGATTCTGCACTCAAATCCTTTTTCGTTAAATATATCAGCGTTTGTAAAAATTTAAGCAATATAATAATTCTTCAAACTTTTATTTTTCTTTAACACAAGTTCCCTAACAACGTTTAGTAATGATCATTTTTCGAAATGGAATAAGTATTAATTTTATTTTTCTTCCTATTTATTTATCATTTATTGCGTATTTGTCAGTCACAAATGTAAATAACATTGACTATTAGCTTCCGTGTAGTGAAAGACATTTGATGAAGCAAAAGGAAATGAAAGGGAATAATATTATAAAATAAGTAAGATAGCAGCACTATGTTGAATGATTCCAACTTGTTGTCATGATCGTGTTCGAGTCTTTCGATTTTACGGGTTCTATTGTCAACCAACGGGAGTGTCCTCCCCGAAACTTTCTCGCATTGGAATAACACGTGTGTGTGTGGGGGGGGGGGGAGAACCCCCCCCCCCAAACGGGGAGTTTTTCCAAATGGGGGAAAGGTCGCCCCCGCGGTTGGCCGTTTTTTTTTTTTTTTTTGCGACGCAGATACGTAGAATGGGGGAAAACGAATAGGCAATTTTAACGCCTTTTTTTTAACCGATCTAAACGAAAATTGGACACAAATCTACAAGTAAGGTTAGAAGAACGCATACCAAATTTCATGTAGCTAAGTCATTATCTTAAAGATTTATTGTGTTCACAAGTTTGCGAGTATACAGACCGACAGACAGTCAACCCTTTGACGGATTTTGCCCAAACTTTTATACGGACCTACATTCCCAATGATAAAACTGTGTACCAAATTTTATCTATTTAGATAGCTATTGAAGTTTTTGAGTTATAGTGTTCACATGATCGCGGACAATCCGAAGGCAGACTTCCCACGGATGGATTTGTCCAAAATTTGATAGAAACCTACACATTATGTGTAAAGATCGCATACCAAATTTCATCCCCCCAACAGGCCCTTTGCGTACTCCCATTGGTACGCATACCACAGGTTGGGAACCTCTGATATCCCCGTAGCTCTAACAGTTTTCGAGTTCACATGAGCGTGGACAGACAGACTTCCCTTAGACGGACTTTGTCCAAAATTTGATAGAAACCTACAAATTATGTGTAAAGATCGCATACCAAATTTCATCCCTGTAGCTCTAATAGTTTTCGAGTTATCGTATTCACAGACACACAGACATAATACCAAAATTGTGTTTTTCGTGGACTTGGTGCACGTTAAATCTGACGTTGAAGATTAAATGCCACTCCCCCGCTGGCGTGGCGGAAGCTTGGGAAGGGAGTGCCGACTCAGGTTTCCTCTTCGTCATCTGACCTTGCTTAAAAATCACTTTTAAATCAAACTTTAAATATATGGCATTCTTAAATTGCAAGATTTTTACAATCGGTTGCAACGAACGTTCTAAATCAACAGGTTATAAAAAAATTTGGTTAAAGGTGTTTCCATTTTCTTCCCCCTACCCTAGAGAGGGGCAACACAATAAAAGACTCGGAACTCATAATGTTCATCGCCTAACTTCTCGATCAACTTGCAGATGAAAATAAGCTCTTGCAACGAGTAATCCGAATGACGAATTTTACCACACAATGATGAGTGTCCTTCTTGCATGGGGAGTGTGGTAAGGGAGCCCATTTTACAAATGGGATTAGAACCCGATTTTACTATGCGTGGCGGTCAATTGTCATAGTAGCAACTATATGGAAAATAACCTGTTATTAGATCATTCTCTTAGGTTCCTCTACCCTAAAGTAAATGACCGTTTTACGAATTACGAAAATGGATCAAAACAACTTCTTTATACAGTTTGTGAATCTGGATTTCATAAACCTTATGGTATGCAAAACAATTTAAGGAAATAAATTCAAAAAAGCATTAATAATTAAGATTACGAAAATAAATATTTCAAATAGATCAGAGCAAAAATGGGTTCGTGCAAGCCACTCTTTTCAATTAACAGAAAATTTTCAAAAGATACGAGTTTTATTAATGTACTTAAGTATCATAATATTCCCTTTGCGCACTAAAGGTATATTGTTATTACTATTGTTTACTTCTTCCGTAATTTCTTTTTATATAATTAAAATATAATATTCCCTGCTTATAATGAAAAAGTGCTCGCAAGTGAGCTGACCATCGAATAATATTTGCATTGTTTTTGCTTCAAAATGTTATTGTGTAAAGGTTTCTAGTTGTATCCAATATTCTGCCCTGTCAGTAGATGGCAGCACGATATTCCAATAAATTTTCATGGGTAGATGCGACAACTTTCACGCCACATTGCACGATTTATCTACAAAAGTTGTGTAAATCTATGTAAATAAGTGGAAGGAAGGCAAAACAAATAATTTTAAAATTTAATTTCGAACTTAATTTTTAATTAAGATTAGTAAATTAAAAAATAATTGTTTAATTAACGTTTCTTTAAAAACATTTCTTCTTCCAATGAAAAATGCATTAAGTAAATAAATTAATTAATTAAATATAGCATAATTCATAATTTATAGGGAAAAAAAGGCAAATGGTAGAGATGCGCTAATGAATCATTGCGTAGTGTAGGGTTAAGAAAAGATGAATTTAAAAATTTCTTATTTTTATTTAAAAGAAAATCTAGTGAATGTAATCCACGCATAATAGCATGCTTTCATCGCATTCTCAAGTTCTCCAGGGTTTCGCTCAAAAATTTAATTACACTTGATTCAAAAGTGATTTTTATACATTTTTTACAAGCCCAGTTCTATGACGTGTATATGCATAAAAGAAGTAAAAAATCCATGCCATTCACATTCTGTATGTATTAAAATTGCAGATGCCTATGTACTGATATGATTCAACACAGAAGAAAAATAGGGAAATATGGAAATATTTTCTTATGTTATCTTAGAAAAAGAGCTTAAGTATGGAAAGTGATCAAATGAAACAAATATCATAATTTATACAGGGTGCCCACTAAAGTCCCTTACCACCCTTTTAACTACGGAATGGCTGCATCTATCTTCATAAGAGTGGTATCTAGTACGATAAAGTGACTATGCGCTACTGGATGAAACCACTTTCAGTGCCACTTGGTGGAAAACGGTGGAGTTAGCTTTATGCCTTTCAAACAGACTTTTTGATTATAAATTACAAGCGATAAAACTGTGCCACGTTTGAGGCTCGTTTTCCGTCCGAAAGATAATCTATTATCCTTTCGTTCAAATTTTGTGATGTCACAGTTTCGGAAGCCGCAAACAAGCAAATGTACATTTTAAGCGTTCTGTTCTAAGCATTTACGTCCACAAGGTGTCTTTTTGTACTAAATCGATGATGCTCTACAACTTTGTAATACATTTTTTCCCTCTATCTAGTATCGTTTTAGAGATAATAACGCTTGTAATACATTTTTTTCCTCTATCTAGTATCGTTTTAGAGATAATAACGCTACTCCACCGTTTTCCATCAGGTGGCGTTGTAAGTGGTTTCATCCAGTAGCGCATAGTCACTTTATCATACCTAGACAACTCTTATGAAGATAGCTGCAGCCATTCGGTAGTTAAAAGGGTGGTAAGGGACTTTAGTGGGCACCCTGTATATGATGATAAGGGAAACAATCTAGCAATTTTCTGCATGAAATGCCTTTCACACAGAAAATTAGCATAACATTAATTTATATTAACTTTTTAAAACCTTTAACATTTTTAAATAAATATAGAGCTGTGGATGTAATCTCATTAGTAATTTTTAATCTTATACAAGTCTCAATTCTCTTTGAACGTACTGAAAACGATCGCGCTGTCGAAGCGTCAGATCCATTTACAAACCTTTTGACACTATGAGGACATAATAAAATGATTTGAGAAGTCAATTAAAGCAGATGCTTTCCATAAAGTTTATTTCTTATTAGAGGAATGTTATGTAATTTTTAGAAGAATTTTCGATACAAAAATAATGGTATTTTATTTCATTTCTGAAATTTTGGATTGTAAATATGAACTCCACTTTTAATTTCATTATAAATGAAAATGATTTTCAAATCTTTGTGTCTGCAAGAGCTCAAAGTCACCCAAAACATCGGCAGTGCCCATCCTTATGAAGAAATAGTGGACGATACAGTTGGAGTCTGAAGGGTTTATTACAACATTTTTATCAAAATTGTTGAGGTTGGTCTATTCCATTTCGCCTTTCCATTTATACCTATTTATTAATTTGTTAACAAATCTCTGTTAACCATTCTGAGGTTCTTGCTATCGATCACAGAAGGAGTTCAGACATCCAGTCTTTTAAGTTCCTTGATAGAACTGAGGTAGATAAAACACAAATATATTGTGCAATACTTTCAGAAAATAAACCAGCATTGCAAAAATATTGTATAGTGCCGTGTGCTGAAACCTCAAAACTACTCAAAACCAGAACCCAGCGAAATTGTTTCACTTTGAATGTTAATACTTCAGTACTCAGAATTTAGACTCCAGTTGCTTCCTTGTATTCCTCCAGTCTTCGTTTGTGTTGAATTTCAGGGATTTTACGATATTATTATAAGTTATGTCAATGCTTTTTAACAATCAGAATATTAAATTTCAAAACTTACTTCCATGCATTTTACCAAATAGATTTTGAGATCAATGGACCTTATGCACAGTTTGGGTTCGAGAGTATAGAAAAACAGCTGTGGAGGAATAAACCAAACGATCGGGCTATAAGTGACTCAGAAATAAAAGCAGTTCTGAGTCAGCTGTTTAAGACTGACCAATAGCTGCCGCCGGCAGGTCACGTGTCGGAGGATGTGACGTCACATGCATAAGGTCCATTGTTCATGCTCCTTGAAAGTAATAAATAAGTCTGCAAAACAAGTAAAATATTGAGACTTAGGCATACTCTAATTCCTTGCTCATTTTAAATTTTAGAGCGATCATTATATTTTTAGTATATTTTATGTTTATTCTCTTTTAGAATTAAAAATGAAAATTTGAATTTTTATTTCAGGAAGTATCAGATTAATGGAATTCATGTTTTTCAGCAGAACAATACATAATGAAGATAATAGCAAATGTACTTCACTTCGATTTCATTTTGCCACAATTCTATGAGAGGGGAGGTTTTGACAATGTATAATCGTTTACAATCAAAACACTGAGTGCTAAGTGCATGTATTAGAGTATTTATTAAATGTAATAAAATGTATAAAATTGCATTCTTCTATGAAAGCGGCGAAAATATGTTACCTGCCATGGCCAGGATCCAAAAGCGGAGTTCTTTCCACCAACAACTTTCTTTTGAGGGTGAGGATTTTGCAAACCGCATGGTGAAACTAAAAATAAAATGTCTGTCATTTAAAGGATCAGATTTCCCGTAATTAAAGTGTTGGAATAATTTCACAACATGCTGGACATGGAGTTATCAAGCATTATCATGCATTCAACAAAATTTAACAGACGGAAAATTACAGGTGACTTGCAATTTTTTAGATTAAATATTCCTATAAAATACTTTGTCACATATTCAATTTGCTTGGAATCAGCAAGATTTTATTTTTGTTTTTCTCCCTCTAGAGCAATGCTTTAAATCTCGGAAGTATTATTAAAAAAGGAAGAAAACACATAAGGTCTAAACGAATAACAGAAGAAATTTTATGTATGTGAAAGTATAGATATTTATAAATACGGATATAGTGCAGAGAAAAATGTGTTCTGTTATTGGCAATTTAAGCCATTAGTATAAGAAATGTACTGGTTTGTAGATTAAGCTATTCTTAAATCCCAAATTTCACTATATCGAAGAAGTAAAATATTTTTCTATGCTTCTTTTTAAAATGTCTGAAAATGAATCTTACCTGGGAAGGGAGTTGTTTGCTTAGAAGAAACTGTTGTTGAATATCCTTCAGTTGAAGTCGAAACAAATGGTTTCGAAGGTGGAAATATAATTCCCGTTGGTCTAATGCTTGAAGATGGTCTGATTATAGAAGGCACAGTGCTTTCAACTAAGACACTTCCACCCACAATTGTTGCATTGTATTTATTAGTATTGATAGGCAGTTTTGTTGTTGAAGGAGTGAACCAGTTAAAATGGGTGGACCCAGAAATCACAGGTCGGTAAGTTGTGAAAAAAGGTATCATTGATACACTAAATGTCGTTGGCTTAGTTGCATCTGTAGGATAAGGAGTTTTTTCACTTGTACTGAAAATCGGCCTATAGGTAGAGCTACTCGGCTTTCTTGTGGTTGAAGCTCCTTGGGTCGGTTTTACGGTTTTTTCACTTGTGCTGAAAATCGGTCTATAGGTAGAGCTACTAGGCTTTCTTGTGGTTGAAACTCTTTGGGTTGGTCTTACTGTTTTCTCACTAGTACTGAAAATCGGTCTGTAAGTAGTGCTATTTGGCTTTCTTGTGGTTGAAACACTTTGAGTCGGCTTTACTGTTGAAACAGGCTTACTGGTCGATGAACTATTCTTAAAATTGTAGGATGATGTTGAGGTAACCTGTAACTGCGTTGTTTTCGGCGTAGTATAATAATTGGAAAAAGTAAATATATGGGGGTTTGACGAAGTAGTTAATCCTGGGCTTGGAGGTCTCGGCTTCCATGAAGGTCGACCGTAAGGATATTTTGTCGTTCTTTGCGTTGTTTGTGGTCCCCGATGTGTCGAAGATTTCGTTGGATACTGTGGCTGCTTTGTAGATGTAAATAAATGAGTCGATGGTTTATGAGTTGTTTGTGGTCTCCTAGTGGTTGAAGATTTTGTTGAATACTGAGGACCCTTTGTTGAAGAATATAAAGAAGTAAGAGCACTTGGACGGAACCAGCCGTTTGTAGAATTAGATACTACAGGTGAAACGTTTCCTAAAAAGTAAAATACAGAATCAGATGCGTATCAAAAATGGATACTTAACAGGCTGGCATTTCAAACAACTGAAGAAAATTTTTACCTCATTTAGCATTCAAACGAAGAAAATAAAACTGAAATACCTTTGCTATTATGTTGATTTTCTAAATAAAGCAGCTACAAGTTAGGTTTAATAAAAATAACTGCTTGTGTTCTTAAATGAAAAGTATAAAATTTATTTTATTTGAAATTGGAGGAAAGAAACAAATATTACCATCACAATATTTTAGATTCCCATACACAAATATAGCACTTAATACAGAGCATTACTATCGAGATGATTATATTGGTACTGTTAAAAAGTTCTGAAATGATTGATTATATTCGTAGATGCTCTAAATAAATTTTTTAAAACCTATATTATTGGATTTATTTCAGTAATATTGAGTAATTTACATTCCAGTAAATTATTTACAAGTACTTTGAAGGCGGCATCTACCAAAAAATTTGAGCATTTGGTCTTAACATTTATTTAAGTAATTTGGAAATAATTATTGAATATAATTTCAAGTCACATTTTAATGGTTATGTTTAATTTATTTTTCTGTACGTTCACAGAGACAAAGTTCATCTGTGCATGCTTATAAGACAATAAAATTATAAAAAGCGTTGTTTGCCATTTTATAAATTTTACTGACTTCTAAGATATCATTGTAAGTATATAATTTCTTCTCATTTACATGTATGATATACCAATTTTATTGAAATTTATTTTTTTTCAATCAAAAATTTAAAAAAAAGCTACATTCTGTATATTTATCTGACTTATTTAAAAAAATTTCCTTAATGATTCTATAATACTAGGATGAATATTTTCGATATTTATTTCTGTTTTTAATCAAACCATTGGTTATGAAACTAATTTACAAGCGTTTTAAACTTTGGTTTCCACAAAATGTGCCGGGCGTGTGTCTTATGATAAAAAAATTGATTTCGATTTAATATTACGAAATTTGGTCATACTTAAAATAGAGAAATATGGAAATTCTGTACATCAGTACAATCAAGAATTAAATAGTAATTTAAAGATAATCTTTTTTAAAAATTTAAGCCATTGAAGTGATGAAACTTTTAACTTTAGAAATTAAAATCTGCGACAAATGACAGATCACACCGATAAATGGCTATATTTGTAAAATTATATCCGCATTTTCATATTTCAAAAATTCAGAACACGTAATATTTTCCAAACACTTAAGTTTTTTTCTGTTATAAAAACATCTGTTGATGTCTTCTTTTCTAGCTTTTTAACAAACTATGAATGTTATGAATTCTTGGCATCTTGAAGTTTTACTAAGGTTTAGGTTGTTTAAAACAATCGAATTATTATTTAAAAATATTTTTGCAAGTAAAAGATTGCAAAACTCTTATCAATAAGACTTTATATACACTTTTTTTATACCTTTTACACTTACTCCGCATTAATATTCTTACTAACTCCGTTTACATTAGAATTATCAAGAACTGCTTTTTAGAATATATTAAAAACTTCACTTTTGTCGTCCCTCGGAAATGTCTGAAATGTTTTCAAGAACGCGTTAAATGAATACTTTCTGTGTAGTCAAAATTTCTTAAAAAAGCTTGGCCTTATTTTTATAATTACAATTTTTATAATGTTATAGAATGTGTAACTTATAGCAAATGAGCCTATAACTCGAGTTTTCTTTTTTATATAGGAAATAAATCAATTTTCTAATATCAACGGAACAGTGGAGTTCCTTACTGCAAAAAAATGGTTCTTAAAGCCATTTATAAAAATTGCTTCAAAATACGTACGCTTAATGCAATTTCCAAACACGCTGTGCCTTCAATTAAAATTTTAGAATTATATGACGAAAATTTCAAAATATTTGTATTTTATAAGCAGAACTAGTATCACTTGCTGCGATCGTAATGGAATTAATATCACTTAATAAGGAAATTAGTATCACTTGATGCAATCATAATGAAACTAATATCACTTAATGAGGAAATTAGTATCACTTGATGCGATCATAATGAAACTAATATCACTTAATGAGGAAATTAGTATCACTTAAGGTGATCAAAGTGAAAACAATTATAACTGAATAATGGAAAATATTGATATAATCAAAATGAAACAAATGTCAGTTAATAATATCAAAGAGACTGTTGTCTTTAAAAGTATCATCAGAAAATTTCGTAATTACTTTTTTTACATCCTAGTTAAAAGGATTGTGAAAAAAATTTTACTCTATGATTACGAAAGACCGTATAACTGCATGTCTTTTGACTAAATTTGGCACAAAACTGTTCCAAAATGAAATTTTCCAGTTATTTTTAATGCAATTCAGAATAATGCCAAAAAAAATTGCCAATTTCATTATTCTATTACAAGTGAGAAAAACTTCAACACTCGGACATAAAAACACGAAGAGTATAGCTGAGTTTCAGATATTAGTTAAAAAGTAACATGCTTTATAAAATTTAACACTTAAAAAGAAATACCAAATAAATTTTATTTCATTGAGATTGCATTTAAAAATTATGAATTCGGAATCGAAGCTTTCCATGGATGGTTTAAACAAGATAATATTTTATTGTGTCACTGGGCGCAATAATAAAAGAAATAATTTCCCAGTAACCCCTGACTGCTTTTCCCGCGATTTCCGCGGATATGAAGCAAGTCGATTTTTTGCTGCATTCTGCGATTTTTACAAGCTAATATTTTTATTTAGTACTATTATAACGTTGAATCATATTATATTAATAAAGCTTTACATGCAAATAACAATTCCCTTAGTTTAACGGGATTTGAACATGTTTGAAAATGTTGCATCTAATTAGCGATCTTAAAAAATTCGGCAGTCAGAGGTATCCGGCTATGTTCGGAGAAAAAATTTTAAAAAAGCATGCACAAAAAAACTTACAGAGCTTAATAACAAATATAGACTTAAATAGTCACAATTAGAAGTAAAAATTCATATATCATCAGTAGTTTTTGAAAATAAATATTTTTTTCAAGATTTTTAATAAAGATTTCAATGTTAAGAAAAACAGCATAATTGAAAAAATGTGGATATATTTAATTTTAATTTATCATGCGTACTTTTCAAGCTATCTAGAATGTAATAGACCGCAAGATAAAATTCATTTTAATAAATAATTTTTTATGAACATTCAAAGTGGGCGTCATTGATTTGTTGCTAAAATTATCCTATATTTCGAACTGAAAGTGACTGTAAAGCATGACTAAATAAATCTATCATAAAATCTGCGGTCTATTACACCCTCAAAGGTTTTTGCACATGTGTACCAAATTTCAATCAATTTTAATGAATTGTTTTGGAGATATCAGGTTTTTCGCGGACCAATTTTAGTGAAATTTTCATTTTTCAGAAAACGCATTTAAAAAATATACTAACACATGAGTTCAAATAAATATCAAGGAATAAAATATTAAAGGAATAAGAATAAAAACGAAGAGTGTTTTAGAATCTTAAAAGTTGTGGCTTTATTTTTAGATCATAAAAATATTTTTGAATTTTTCTTCGAAAATCGCCCTTTTCAACCTAGTCGGATACCTTAATAGAAGTTGGTAATTTGTTTAATTAAGTCCCATTTTGAAACCACAACATACGCTATTGAGTCATAATTCGCAGTTTTGTGCCTTGTTGCTAGAAGACACCGCACTTACTCTCCAGGAAGCCAGGATGTTTGAGCTCTCAAGAATTAAACATACACCATATCATGGTTAAGTATGAGCCATTTCATAAAAGTCCATCTTTCACAAACAATGGACTCTGATAAAAAACGAACCTGGAAGCCCCCACCCCCATGTTTCTAAGGCAAATTTGACAAGAATTCCCCTTGACTCCTAAAAATCTATGCACTGTGTCTATAAAAGTGATTACGGGAGGGTGAAATTGCTCATCCATTTCACCATGTACAGCTATAAGAATTTTAATCATGGAAAAAACGAAAAGTTTTGTAAAAAGATAGACGAAGTCTTGCCGAAACTACACTTTAAATTGCTTTTTAAATCCCCTGTTGCTTTTAATTTATTTTATTAGATAATCGTCCCTCTTTGAAGCAACAAGAGGTTATTTTGTAATTGACCCCGGAATTTTAAACTGTGGTCAGATGCGAGTACCATACCTGAGCAAGCACCCTCTTTGCAAACTTCCACGCCATGCTAGTGGAAAGATGTTCGACACCGACGTTAGATTTGACGTGCACCAGGCCTCTTTAGTGAATCTGGAATCATTTGGTTCCGAAGCCAACCAAGCCACCTTTTTGTGGCTTTTAAACGAAATCTTTCTTAACCCATTTGTATCCGTAAGCGGGATAATAAAATTGTATTAATTTTTTACAAATTTGGAAAGAAATTTAGACTGAAAATAAAACTGGTGAGCACTTCAACGAGCCGGATCTGGCTAAAATCGAGATAAAAAGATCAGGCCATATCTAAAATTTAATTCTTGTAAATTAACATTTAAAATTAAATTATAAGAACTTTGCACTTGGTAGAGAATTCATAAGAACATCTAAGATATTTTATATTTATTTTTGTGAAATTTAATCAACAGTAGGAAAAAAGCAGTTGGGGACACAATTTTCAGTAACATTTTAGAATCATATTTTGATGCAACGTCAGAAATAGGCAAATTATTGAATTATATACAAAGCTACGAAATGTATCACGAAGCTAGTTAAAATAGTTGTCGCGATAGATAAAATGATACCAAAATCATATAAATTGGTAATAATTATGCGAAAATGATCAGCATTACATCAGCATTATTATTTATCATTTACTAAGCTAAAATTATCTAAAGGTAATTCAATTATTTTAAAAACTGAGAATTTACTTCTATTGGACTGTAATACCATAAATCAACATTTAATATTTGTTTCAGAATTCTTTGTACGTTTAATCATCGCGTTATTGAATTACTTGACTTTATTTGCATCCATTTATTTCTTTATATCCATAAAATAGCGCTCATCAACTGGTGGAAGCATTCATATACTAATAAGATATAAAATAATCTTCCCATATCTTATTTCACATGTTATTTATATATTAATTGTTGGCTAATTTAAAAAAAATTTACTAAGACGATTTTTTGATATAAGCATTTTTAAAGTTTCACCGCTTATTTAAAAGTGAACATAATAAAAATCGTATTTGAATAAAATGACGTATATTTTAGTTTCGTGAAAATGTTGTTATTCTTTACGCTTCGAAACTACCAATAGCATCAAAAGGTTAAACATAATTTTTTTTAACTAAATGAACAGTCGATTATAATATATTCTTAGAAACAATTTTAAAACCTCATTTTTGATATTTATGATCAGCACGATTGCTCTCGAATTTCCGAAACGTTCTTAAAAAATTAAAATTTAGATTATTCTTATTTTGCCATTAATAATATTACGATTTATAAATTGGTTCACCTGTCTCTTTGTCACCAATTTTGTAGTATCTCATAAGGTGTTAAAGATTTTCCAAATAGATTTTTAGGGACATTTTTTTTCAGAAATGCATCCATGCAAAAACTTTTGTATGATACTGACTACTTGTTTCACAACCATATTTAAAAATTCGTGACAAAATGTTCGTAAATGTCATCGTTTTCTTTTAGTATTTTGTCTACCACACCGATTTTCATAACTTCAGAAAGAATTTCGAGATTAGTTGCATGTATTTCTCTAAAAAAATGTTTCCGGATGTTCTTCTTGTTGAGTGATTACTAGAGAAAAGTTCTGAAGCAAAAGTTGGATCATACAGTAATTTAATAATAAATTACAATTTTTCGAAATTTTGGTGCAAAGTGACCTGATAGATGGGGATTCTTTGCACTGGTCATTTTTATTCAGTATATTTCAATAACAAACCCACTGTTTGTAATTATTTATTGAAAACATGGGTGGAAAGATGCAAGAAAAATAAATTTTATAATAAACAATTATAAAGTAAATAATTTTATGATAACTAATAATTATATAATAATATTATTAACTATAACAAAAATTTTCTAAATAATTTTATAATAACTAATAATAATTATATAATAATATTATTAACTATAACAAAAAATTTTCTAAATAATTTTATAATAACTGATTATAATAAACAATTATGTGACATTGTATCCGGTCAAATCAGGATGGCGGTTTAGAAATCCTTTAATCCAATTATTGCCGTTAGTGTTATTAATATATTTATTTATTTTTCTTAGTAAGGTAGGCGGTTTTCATCATTCTGCCTACGTCGAAGACATTGATTTTCGATCACTTCGGCGAAAATTATTTTTTGAGTTTTTCTTGTTGTCTAGACTGTCGCCTTTCCTAATCCGTTTACATTTTATTTCTAAGTGAATTCTAAAAAAAGTTATAATGATTTTAAAATACTTTGTCTGAAGCAAAACCAACCAGAAAGAAATCTTTAAGTGCAGTTTTCTCAGAACTTCGTTTTTGATAAAATTTCCCCGCCATTAACATGATATCTCAAAATCTAATAGAGATATTCACTTGAAATTTTAGGCACACGTTTAAAATAGTATAAGCAATGAAATGTACAGAAATATTTATCGTTCGTGAAACACTTTTTAATTTACAGGTGTTTTTAGAAAAATTAAGTTGTGAATTAATGGAAAACTGCATATTTACACATATTTTTACCCCTAATTTACTTGCATGTCAATTTTTTTCTTAGATTTTAGTTCATTTCATAGATCATTGTCCTCCATAACTTGTGTGAAAAGAAAATGAGAATTTCTGCATTACAATTTGGTCCGTGTTGGTTAAATTTCATTAAAATTTACTACAAATTCCCATATTTCTCAAAAAATATTATATTTATTAGAAACTTTTGGGTGTTTTTGTGTTTATAATTGATAATGCATACAAAAAAAAATATTAAAATATACAATTTTTCAAAAATTTTGTTCGGAACATAGGCGGTCACTTTTGTTATTTCACAAGGCGAGTGTACTCTTACGGAGGCAGAAGCGGATTTTGGTATCCCCAAGCGAATAATTTGTTACAAAAGAAAGAAACTTCATGTAGGAAACTGGAAGGTTTCTGGTTTTCTCCAATGAGGAGGTAAAGGCAGTTGTAGCTTTTATAGTCACATTCAGTGACTTCAGTCACATTCAGATCTTAAGGGCAAGCTTCTAAGCTCTGAAGAGTAATCCATATACTTTTGGGCCACGAACTACCCTCGTCAAATCTGCAGCAAATATAAACATTGCTGTCATTATTGATTAATACTAAGAAATGACAAAACATAAATTTAAAAAAAGCCAACTGGAGTTAGTTTTCACCTCAAATTTCCATGCTGCAAAGACACTTTCTTTTTGGGTGCAAAGTTGCCCCGGATCAGAAAAAATTATTTACAACTTAAATAACAAGCATACCAAATACATTCAAAGCAACTTAATGAAAGTTAGTTATTGTCTTTCACATTTAAATGTACTTGCCTTCAGAAATGTCATACTTCCTTCATCAGAGACAGATTTTTCAGCACTAACATTTTTGCTGGAAAATTGGCTCAATGTTTCATTCCTTTTGTAACTTCCTGAGTGTTTGTTATATACGTTTAAGGAATGAAATACACTAGTGAGTGTTGCCAACAAACAAAAGAAAAATCTCAATCCCATACCTCTAATCATTAAGTTTTGATTTCACTTTTCAACAAAAATTTTATAATGGTGCTAAGTAGTTCGCGGATTAAGGTATACATTTTATTACCTCAGAAAGATCTGCCAAACAAGAGTTCAAAAGCTAGAGATTTCATAAACTGTTTTATAAAACTGATTTAATTGTAAATAGCTACTAAAATTCCAATAAAGCATTTATGAAACATAAACTTAGACCATTTTCGCAATGAAGAATCGATTCCAAGTTTTATAAGAGTTTGATGTAATGGGATAAAAGAAAATTATTAATTAACTAATAAATCTAATTGAACGCAGCTATTCAATGGTCAAACAACTCCAATTCTGCACAATCAACTAAAAACAAGGAATAGGGTATCAATTCCAACATTTTGAGTTAAAGCTGTTTTTTCGCAGAACGATACAGAAAAAAAATTCTGCAGTTGCATTTTTCCACAATTAATAATAGCAGTATTAATAGTTAGAATAGACAACGAATAAGACATTATTAGACAACGAATCGAATTTGAATTTTGCATGAAAAATACACGCATTTAAGAACAGTTTGTAATAATGGACCTAAAGCCATAAAAAGTTGTTTTATCCTTTATTACATAACTACATCAAATCATTTTCCCTAATTAGTTCTTTAGCTTCATTAGCTAGTTTCGTTTATGTCATTTTCAGTGACATTAGTTTGCCTCATGGGAAAATGCAATTTATTTGAGTTACGAGATGTAAATTTTTAAGACATTGCATACAGATCAAACTATAGAGATATTCTTTAAAAAAAACTCATTCTTATGTACACATATAAGCAGTTTTTCCAATCTAATTTCTAACAATAGAGACATTAATGAATGATAACATATATAAAAATCATATTTCAATTTGTAAGAAAGCGGTATCTAAGTGATCAGCAAGATTTGATAAATAGGATTAACTATATATATATATAAACATACAAGAAACAAAGGACAAAAAAAGAAGACAAAAATATACTAAATTGAAAAATATCATAGCGAGCCGCTCGTCAGGAAGAGAAGCCCGCCTATGATAATACACTACATCAAGGAACGAAGATTGCACATCATATGCATCAAATCAACTCGTAAATAGTACATATTATTTAAATAATTCCGCAGGAATAAATTAAATTACACTTGTATGAACCAAATTTTGCTACAAATATTTGTATTTGAAACAAGTGATTTATCACTATCACCTATGTTTGTGATCATATCAAAATATTCAGCAAATATACAAAATTATCGTTATAACAGAATAAACATAAAAATATCGGGGTTTCAGTTTGTAATAATGTTTCTTCAAATAGGTGCTTGAGAACGTGTATAGCCCGATTCCTCCATTTTGAATTTGTGTTCTATTCAAATAGTATATAATTTTCATCCGCTGTAAAATGAAACGGCAAAACTGACAGTTATCACCATGTGCATTCGAGTAGATTGTTTCACCGTTGCGACGTTTGAAGAGAATACTAAAAGTGTAAAGAAAGGTTTCCTGCATATTTTTGGATGTGTTTTTAAGGATCCTGTTTATTTGTCTCCGTTACCTGCTGATTTATCCGATTTGCAGCGCAGGACCAAAGCAACCGTTCCTTCCATTACTCCTGGCCTGATGATTAAAGTATAAGAAAAACTCGGCCATCAGTTGTTTGTGTGGCATGTGGCAAAATGTCCACATATTAAAAGTTTATAGGGAAGCACTGCGAGTGTTTACCTTCCAGTTTATGTGTGATTCGTTAAAGTATAAGTTAAAGTACATATTAAGGAACTCATTCATTAAGCATTCTTCGAAGTATATCTTTTATTTTCTTGCAAGTAATAGAAATCTCATGTAAATGCAATATTTTATGTAATTACTTAAGGTTACATATGCAAGCCCACTAAATTAATTTTAATCAAAATTGTTATGTATTCATGCAAACAAAGGTTCGATTACATTATCATAAATAATTGTCCTCTCCTTCCTTTCTTCTCATTAAGGATACTGTTCTCGTCAAGTAGTAGGACGTTCCCTGTATTAAAAAAACAGACTTCGTATGAGGAGTAACGAAAGGGCATTTATTTAAAAGAAATGTGCAAAACTGCCACTATTAACTTTACGTTAAATCATTTGATGAGAAATTATATTGGCCCACATGTTACAACTCTTTAATTTCATATTTCTCTTTAGAAGCTATAAATAAACGAGAACGTCTTTAGATAACCTAAAATAGTGTTTCTTAAACTTTTTCAACTGGTGCCTCTAAGTACGCATTCACATAGCAAAATAAAACAAGTAAATGAGAAATAGATTTAATGGTAAAGAAAAAATGTTATAAAATATAGCTACATCGTAACTTTTCATCCTTCAACTTTTGAATAGTCAGAAAGGTGTTTTTCTTAATTTTTGCAATTGCTAACATTGTATAATCAAACAAAAGCAAATATTATCAAAATTCTCAGGGCCCTAAAATTATTTTACACTTTCTCATTTTACGTTAGGACTCGTTCAAGCAGATCTGGCCTAGAGTGACTAATATCCTAGAATGAAAAAAAAATGATCCATTGTGAGACTGAAACTGACTGTTGAGATTTTATTGAAGTAAAGTAACAGTATGAGATACTTAAAAAGTTATGTGTACTGATATAGTATTTTTAGACTAAACTATTGCATCTAAACACAATACAAAGAAAGATTATTTTTCTGTGAGCCAATTACAAACTGAGCAAACTTTTCAATCAGAATTTACTGCATCACGATCTTTCATTATGTGGTTTTTTAACGTTCCTTGTTAAATTTCTTCTTTATAGAATAGTTTTTTCAAAACGTTTTTAACGCCAAGTGCTTATTTCCTGATTTTCTTGAGATTAATTATTATAATTTGGTATTTACGTTGATGGGTATGTTGTATTACGTTTGGTATTTACGTTACGTTTGGTTTGGTTTGAAAAATGTAAAAGACTCCCTCTCAAACACTGGCGACAGTTATTGCCCGCAAATAAAAGACTAAAAACTCACCAAACTTTCTTTTCCAAATCTTAGGAACTTTTGAATAAATGCAATATCGTAAATACCATTCGTCAACCCCTTTGCCTTAGAGGGAGTCTTTCTCCCATCCTTAGCATTCCACCTTTCCTCTCAATAAACCTACGAGATAAAAAAAAAAAAGTGATGCCCTCCCTGCTGCCCTCAAAGCCTACGCTCTGAAGGCAATTTCTACTAGATACCCTAGGTATAACTGGCTTCACATTTATACAGACTGTTCTGCTCAGGAAGATTGCACCACTGGTGCCGGTTTTTATTGTGAGGGACTTTTTTAGGGTTCTTGTGCAGTAGGTTTGAATAATACGAACTTTGAGGCTGAAATAGAGGCCATTAAACAGGCGTCTCTTCGCCTGGCTGATCTAAAAACTGCTTACAGGCATGCAGTTTTTCTTGTCGATTCACAGGCTGCGATACTCTCACTCTGCCCTCTCCATGTTAGTGATTCGGTACGTGAGAAACCAGAAAAAAGATATATGAACTAAACTGTTCTGTGTGGACTGTACTATTCCAATGGATACCCAGTCATTGCGACATTCCCGGTAATGAGATGGCAGATTCGCTAGCTAAACATGGATGCAGCCTTCCACAACACCCTATTGACTTACCATACGACCAGGCTTATTCCACCACCTTAAGATCAGCGAGGAAATTTATACGAAGAGCTCAAGAGATTGACGCTAAAGGTAAAATCTGGGAGAGCTTACTACATGACCCGGTCTCAATGGATCTCCCTAGACTGATCTTTACGGCCAATTTTAGAATTTTAAACGGATATGACTGTCTTCAGGGACATCTTCATCGAATAGGAGCAAAAGAAAATCCTGACTGCCCACTGTGTTCCACTGGAGAGATTATGAATTTTAGACACTTGACAGTTTGTGCTACTTTAGCCAACACAAATCTAAATGTTTTACAAAATGTTAACTATAATTCAAAGGCTAGTTTATATTGGACTGCACGAAGGGAAATGGTCAATACGACCTAATCCAAGACGTAATTTTAAAAAATCTTCTAATTTGGACTGTTCTCCCAATAATGGTCTCTCTAAGCACAAATAATTTTTATTTTTGCCTATGCAGTATTATCTTAATATTATAAAATTTGGTTTATAACTGTTTAAAACTGATAAAATTGGTTCATTTCTTCTTTTTCTGAAAGGCAAAGTGTATTTTCTAACATACATTTGGATCAAATGAAAGTTTTACTTATTGAAGAAAATTTTTGATGAATGATGGACTGAAAAAAAAGGACCTACTAATGTTCAGTAAGAACAAAGATTTTTATCAAATGTGTCTCAAGATTAAGTATGGGAAAACCTACCGGTTTAAACCGAAAACCGGTTTTTCTCGGTTATTTTTTGCTCCGGTTTAAACCTGTTATTTTTTTAAATCCAAAAAACCGGGGGAAAACACAGCAAAATCAACTATCAAAAGATAGGCTCGATTTTAGGTTCGAGTTATGAAGTTTTGAATTTCATCATCTTAGGCCAATAAACGGCGACATTGAGATGGTCTAAAATAGTCATAGTCAAGCTTTCATAACTCGATTAGTTTTGGCAACAGAAGAGTGGAACATTTTGTTTAAAATTTCAGTGTGCCAAAAATATTTTAATAAATATGGTTAATACGAGCGAGGGACTGTATAAAAATTTAGACATAGATTTTTTATTATTATTATAAATATAGACGCAAACAACACAAAATACGATTATTTACGCCTGTACTCTCTAATTTCTTTTTTATTTCTCTGCAATATTTAATACAATTCTTAAAATTTTGACTAAAATACTTATTTATTGTATTAATTACTTATTTATTATTATTACTTATTTATAATCATTACTTATTACATAAATTAATTATTGTATTAATACTTACTAATTGTATATTATTAGTAGTAAAAAATTCTGTCCACAAACGTTGCTTTAAAAAAACCCGACAACCGGTTTTTCAAAAACCGGTTATTTTGAGCGGTTTTAACCGCCAGGTTAAACCGGAGGTACAAAAACCGGTTTAACTGAAAACCGGGTTTTTTGCAATAACCGCCATCCCTACTCAAGATATAATCAATTGATAGAATTAAATATCATACTCTGAAAATTTGCATAACCGAAAAAAATTACATAGTCTTTAACTCATATTATACAGTAATATACATTAATTGTAATTATTTATTACAATAATTTATAGAATGTAACAATAAATCATTTCTCCTTTTTTACTTTCCAAGAGACTGTATTGTTATAGTAGAAACTTTCTTCTCGAGATTTTGGTGAATCCCCACGTTTTCTATCTCCTTGAGTCGGAAAAAACTTTTGTGAACACGAGAAATCAAAAACAGAGAGAGCTAGACGAATGTAATTCGGCATGTGATCCTTACACCCTAATGACACATCGGTATCCGAAATTCGTCGAATTGAAGCCCATCTTTCTGTCCGTCTGTGCGCATGCGAGCATGATAGCACAAAAATTCAACAAGCCAGATGGATGAAACTGGGTATATAGTTTTGTGACTAGAATTGTAAATCTAAGCCAACATTTCGGCCAACTCTATTAAATTATTGATTGTCTGTTGATCTGTCTATTGGTGTGTACGCGATAACTCAAAACGAAACGAGCTAGACAAATGAAATTTAGTATCTAGTCTTGCCACCAAAATTGTAGACCTGCGTCAAAATTTGGACTTGGTCGATCGACAGGTAAAGATTCGAAATGATTCTCTTCACTATATTAGACAGCTAAACACATACTGTAGAAGTATACAAGAAGTGACGGCGATTGGATAAAAAAGGGGGGGGGGCGAAAAATTTATAGATATCTTAAAGACCCGGGAGTATAGGGGGTGGACAACAATATTTTAAAATTTAATTAAATAATTAGCTAGTTTCCAAGAACACTATTGCTTTTTTATAATTCTTAGTTTTAAGAAGTAAAAATGAAATAAAAACTAAATTTTTCTCTAAAAAAGTGGCCCCCCCCCCCGACTCGCCGCCACTGTATACGAGAAAATCAATGCAAGAGCATTCCCGCTGGTTGAACATATATTTTTAATATTTCCTGAACAGAAACACAGACGGAATTTTTTAAATAGAGCTAACAACTATTCAAACATCGATGTGCGAAATTTCATTTTTTCTCTGCTGAGGTGTATAGTAAAAATTAAAAGTATCTCCAAATTTCATACGAATTTTATACAAATGGAAATTTCTCCCAAATATTGCGTTACTGTGAATGTTTCATTGAATTAAAACTGAGACATTACCAAAAAACTTTCAAGATACTTAAATATAAATTATGCAGAACAAAATAGAATTCTATAGAACTTTCATGGATTCTACTGAATTTTAATTTGTTCTGTATAGCTTGTATTCCAGTAAAAGGAATAACTTCCTTTTAAAATTACAAAAAGTCTCGTGCAACATCTATTCTTCTTCTTATAAGTATTACAGAGCTTAAACTATTGCCTTTTCCAAGTTAACCTAATATTACGCATATTAGAACGGGCTTTAAATTCCTTTTTTTAGTAGAAATATATATTCAGAAAAAAGGTATAACATGGAATCCATTGCCATACATTTTTCGTTTAAGACTTTGATTGATAATATTCTTATTCAATAAAATGTAAAGCTAAAAATAAATACGACCTTATGCAAGTTTCATTCATTAAGACTAAATGAGAACACTTTTCCTAATCCAATGACATTTGCTTTGAATTGAACAGCACAGACTAAGAGCAATCAGAATTTGGTGAGTAATTTTTGGACAACTACATCAAATACTGTGGACGCCGCTTGTAGTGATCACTTCAGGTCAAAGCCAAGGTGATCTCTACATCCGAATGATAAGTTCATCCAAAATGCCTTGAAAATAATACAAATCTATAGATATACAAGGATATCCGAAAAAACAGACCACACGACATTGCTGGTGCGTACTCATTCGTTTCAATTAGAATAAAAAAATCGATATAATGTACAAAGTTTAAAAAATAATTCATATACACTTAATTTTTTAAGCTTTCTTTAAAAAGTTATCGAGAGTAACCTTTTTTTAAAAAATTTTAAAGCATTTGTTGGATACACCGTTGATATCAATAATACTCATCAAAGGATTTGTTAGGAAATTCTGCATTTTAAGCTACGAAGCTTGCATCTTTTTTAAATTGTCTCTCGTACCTTTACTCTAAGATTCGAAGCATTCCTTCTTTAAGATTTTTACGTCATTTCTTTGATTTAGTCACTTCACTAGACATATATATTAGCAGCTATTTAATCGGAATCGTTTCACTAGACATATATATTAACAGATATTTAATCGGAATCGTATGACGTTGTCTATTCGATTCCCGCAGCTGATATGTAGATCTACTGATTATTAGCAGAGTATATGGGGTCTATTCTGGTACCCCCGGTTGGGTTGGGAGTTGGGGTTGGTTCCGTTGTTAACGTGCGGAACCCAACCCAACCGGGGATACCAGAATAGACCCCATATGCTTGTCTCTACTATGTCATTTAGAAGTACGGTCTATAGGTCCTCTAAGCATTCTCTCCTCGGAGAGACTTCAGTGCTACGTAAGCTGTTGCTGGTACTGTACCTATAAGATGTAGGACAAGTATCAGCCCTGTTAAATGGAAATGTGGTGATCTGTAAATATGTTCTTAAATGTGGTCGTCCAAATAAATGTTTCTTTTAACTTATATGATTTGTCATTTCTGAAACAATAAGAAATGCTCTATCTCATAGAAATTCCACTGCATGCAATAAGCCAGGACACTTTTAGCTTATTATCCAGCAGCTCTTCATAACTAGTGTTACTCGAGCTGCCTGTCTCTACTTTACGAGACTAACAAGTGATATTGGCAAACTCGCTTCCTGTGCCTAACAGGATTCAGCACGGTATTGGACTGATCTTAAAGTACGAAGAGCTTGTAGAGTTTCTTGGGCTGATTGATGGTTTCTCTTCTGGCCTCTCTTCATCGTCAGCGCCCTCATGTTCTGCCAAGGCATCTCATCGAAAACGATCACGACAAGCGAATTGTTGATTATTTGAACGGGTGGATTTTCTATTTGTTTAGATACAGAAGATCCGTTGCACGCTGTTTTGATCAGTACAACCGATTGATCGTTACGTCCGTGATCGCTACAAGCGGCGACTACTGCGCATCGCTTTAATAGTTCATTCGTATAAAATGCATATAAATAAAACGGTATCAGAAATAATTTTCAAGATAAATTTCGCAATTCAATATGCAGTAGATCCTCGATTATCCGAAACTCTTTTAACCAGAACCTCGTTTAACCGACGTCGGTTTCCTTAAGTTTTTTGGGGGAGGTAAATAAACAATATCACTTCAAGGTCACCTTCGGCGGCAGCTATTCCTACTGAAGGCAGTGCCGACATGCCGATATCTTATCTCTTTCTCCCCCCATCCCCCTTCTGTCGGAAATTCTATTCTATTGTCCCCCTTTGCCGGAAATCCCATTCGTCTCCAAGACCATCTGCCTTTCTATGGGCTACTTTCTATCCGACTCAGAAACGTTGGCTTTACCAAAATGTAGTTGGCTTTACCAAAACCACTAAACGAAAATGCGTTTTGTCAACAGTGGAACAGAAGTTCCAAATTGTGAGCAGAATTGAAGCATATAAGACTTCAACCAAATTGCCAAAAGAATTTGGTGTTGGAATATCAACAGTCGGGGATATGAGACGTGATTCTGAAAAAATCAAAAGGTTTGATGCAGCGTCCAATGGCAAATCTGCTAAATTGCTGAAAACTATGAAATGCGCGAATGTATCGTATGTCATATAAAAATTTAAATTGCATTTTCTGACTTTTGTGACATCTTTTGAACAAATTTATTGTTTATAATTATAGTAATATAATTAAAAACATCACATTGAGTTATTTTGTACATGTGTACATGCTTAAAATCAATTTTTGCGGTCTCCTGACGGCTATTTTTAAGTGCTCTCTTTTACCCGGAGTTCTCGATTTACCGACGGAGTTCCGATCCCGACCATTTCGGTTTATCGAGGTTCTACTGTACCAACTAACACGGTTTTTCCCGTACAAGGAGGGATTGCAATAAAAGGGCCGTTAAGCAATATGAACCGATAATGATTTTCTCAGATGTGAAATATAGTAAAGAAGTTCATATACTTCTCTTTCCCAGAACAAATTATAGTTAAATAATTAATATTCGAATGTTAAGTTTTTAGAAGGGGTATTTTGTATCATGCCTATAATAACACTCGTTCATGGAACTCAGTGCTGATTAATTGCCAATTGATGTTGCACTTAATTACAGTCCCCAATGCGTTCTAATGATTCACTTTGTTACACCGTCTTTTCTATCAACGAAAACAGTTGGACCAAGTATACTGTACCTGCCATATCTTAAATATACAGACCACATTCATGTAATAGGATAACTGTGGGTACACAGGGGGCTAAGAATACGCAGGGCAATTTTTCCTTGTTGGCAACACTGTAGAGAATCGCAACTTTGACTTTTTAGTAGTGTTTCTACTGTGTTAAAATACGACGTATTACCATTGGTTTGCTGCTCTTCATTTTCCATTTACAAGGCAAAATTCACTTTTCTTACTTTTCTATCTAATTTTTCGATCATAGAACGCAAGTATTTCCCATTATTTAAATGAAACAAATGTTTAAAGGCGTTTTTCAAATTACAACACGTATTATAAGCTACAAGTTGGTGTAAATTGAGTTTATCTATCTATGGCGTTTTGGCACCTAGTGGTGGTTTAGGCAAGGGCTAACCAGAAGGCCAAGAGTTCGCAGTATTTTTTCACTGTGTACTCTTAGACTCCCTAAGCTAGCGTTAACTTCTACGATTTTTTGCAAAGGTAATAAACAATTGTATATAAATGAATAGCTCTGCCATAATATTTTATTGGAATACAAAAGTAATATTTTACTGCGAAATAGTCTGAACTTGACATAATTCTGATTTTTAAGTTTCAGTTGTACAGAATATTACCATCATCGTATTTCATTGTTTATCGCAAACTTGTAGTACACCGTGATGTTTCATAATTTGTTTTAGATACTCATTTATTAGTAAATATCGCCTTATAAAAGGAAAACTTATAGAAACTCTCATGTGGAAATAACTGAAGAGGTTCACCCCAAGTTGGAGGTTGGCAGGAGTGAAAGGGGAGTGTTTCGAGAATTCAGGATCGACGAGTGCACTTTGCGAAAAGAATTGAAAGACCTATTTCCCTTTATCTTTTCTGCGCTTTGTCTTATTTCAAGCGATGCCTAGACCTACAGAAAAGGTTACCAGTAATAAAATTAATTTTAGAACTATTTCAATTTTACAGTTTCCATTGCAAAAGGAAAAGGATGATATGAACCATAAAAAAAGGAGACTTGGGCTTAAGTCAGAAATCGCGACACCTTCGCCTGTTAAAGCTTTTCTGGAAGAAAATGAAAACGATAAAAAAATAATATATAGAATTTCCTTAAAAATAAAGGAAGGGTAGTGAGAGGATAATTTTTAAACAAGAAAAAAAGAAAACGTAAAGAAAAGACTGATTTTTTGTTATGACGACAAACAACCATCAACTAGCTCAGCCTATGGTTTCTGCTGATGATACTACTTTAATTATTTCCTAAGGATATGGGAATTCCTGTCATGAAAGCTGGATTCAATGAGGATTGGGCAAAGAGTGGTAGCAGGAGGATTGCAGTGCCTCTTTTGTATTTAAAATTATTAATTGTTAGACCAGATCCGGTGCGTACTCTTAGCTGCCCTAGCTGCGTACACTTACCCTCCAGGTAGACTAAGAGCACGCAATTTTCATTTTTTTTTTTTTTTAGTTTTATTTTTCTTACTTAAATGATTAGAGACAAAATCCTGTAGACTAGATTTATTGATTGATAGTTAAATAAAGAACATTGCGTGAAATTTATAAGTCTGTATTTTACTTACTTTAGTCTTTATAAGCTAAAAGCCACAAGGAGCGTACAATTACCCTCCTTTCCCATATAGCATGAGTAGATTTTTTTTATTGAAAATAAAGAATTATTATCGGAGGAAATTTAACGCAAGAATACATTTTTTTTGTTTAAATCATAGATTTGTAGCCATAAATTTAAAAGATTCCTACACATCCGGATAATGATGATTATATTAATGGTATAAGAAATTTGATTTTTCTTTCAACCAGCAAATAATTTAACGAAATTCCTTTTAAAGTTCTAATAGAATCTTACTAGAAACTTCATCCAATAGATACAGGGGTGATGCCAGAGGTGGGAACGGGGAGAAATTTTGTATCCCGTCGAGGAAATTTTTGTACGGGGTATTCAACTGTAGTTGATAAATAATTATCTGGCGAAAGTTTGAGACCAAATTCATTACACTCGTCCCCCTCCCGTACAGCAGGTCGTGCCCCTTGTCGGGAAGAACGGGCCCCGCTGGCGGGCACACCCCCCCCCCCCCCCCGTCGGGCAAACTCTTGAGCCATTTCTGAATAGGTATATTCTATTTTCTCTTTATTAACATTTTTCTCGCTAAAATTGCTTTATCTTTTATCCTAATATCGCTCAAGAAACAAAAATTTAAATAACAATCTTCCTGTCCTGGCTAGCTAGTTTTTATACATATATATGAGGAACTGTATTTCGTATAGAGCTCTTGGCATTATAATTGCTATGACTTTGAATTGGTAAGCATTTAGTTATTTTCTCGTTCGTTTCTTGAAATATTATGGAGATTTTCTCCTATACTTTTTGCTTTTTTCCAACAATTGGCCTTCGCAGAAGGTTGGCGCTTCTAAAATACGAATTTAATGCGACATAATCGATTCCTAAGATCGATTGGCATTTGATTGTTGGAATTCCAAATCTGGGTTGTCTATTTCATAGTAATAGTTTTATAATCTAATTATCTTAATGTATTTCATTGTATGATTATTAATTAGGTAATATTATTTTATATTTAATTTTAATCATTGGTTTAATAAGTGTATACACTGAAAAGGTTATTTGAGTTTTAATTGTTTGTAATATATATATATATATATAATTTAATTCATATAATACAACAATAATGGCTATATTCGTTATTTGTACAATCTTTATTACAAAATACTTTTCTTCATTTTTATTGCTTATTCTTCCTAGAAAAAGAATATTTTTAATGAACAAGCTGATTTACTTTCAAAAGCAAACTGAAAGAGCCTAAAAAAGAGAGAAAATAATTCAAACATTTTTAAAACATAAATGTTCATTAATATTTCTTTCAGAAATTTCGTTGCTATTAAAAATATTCCTATTATTTAATTCATTTCAAAACAGCGGTGCATTCTAAAACAATTGTAAAATTCGTAAGGTTGATTTCTTTGGAAAAAACATCAATAGAAATAAAATCAAAATTTCAATCGCATAATTTCATTGGCAGATATTTTTAAAATTTTATTTTGAAATATGCAGGCATTTGTAGCTCAAACAAAAGAAGGAAATTTTTCACTAAAACGTACTTTTTGTGTGCATAAGTGAGTTTTCTATGTTTATCATGAAACAAGAAACTATATATATCTGAAAGGTTCGCTAACATAAATTATTTATTCTTTATTTGAAGCTTTAAAATAATTAATTCTGTGCCTTTAAGATGTGTCGATTAAATACAATCTATTACTTTCGTATATAATTACAGAAGAAAAGCAATTTGAATCAGATCTAAGTAAAAGAAAGGAAAAAACAAAGTGAATATGATTTACTTGCGTTCGTAGTTATTTGATTTGGTTGTTCCCGCAAGGAAAAACTTTAAAACGTAGTAACTGTGCCAACTGGTTAGATAATGCGCGTGACTCCTGGAATCACACATTCGTCCGTGATTCTTCGACAACAATCTCAGAAACCTCTTTAACTATTTATGCAATTAATTTATGTTTTATATCAGAGTGGTCTTTTAATTTTCTATTGCTATTAAATCACTCGGTGATTTTCTGGAAGGCGAGCGCAAAATATACATGGAATTTTAATGCAGCAACCTTCATCAGCAGAAATAACAGCATTTTCAAAAATTTCGCCAAAAAATTTTACCGTTTAAAACACATCACCTGACATGACAGCCTCAATGGTTAATAAGATTAGCATTCATTTTTTTATTATTATTTTATTTTTATTTCTAGATCTTAACTGTTATTGCTTGACTCTTATTTTCATAGAAATGGTACAGATTTTTATTTTTACACATTTTTAAGAGCGGTGGATAAAATAATGGAAACAGCTACCAATAATGTTTGTCTGTATCTGCGATATCTGCGAAAAGGTGCCGTATTAATGACATGCAAGTGTTACCGCCACTTTTGTACACAAGTAGTGGATATATTAGTCTATCGTGGGCAACCCTTTATGAAGCTGTGGTCACTACTATGTTTTTCATTGCAGTGCAAAATGTCAGTCCTCACAGCAGTGGTGAATCCAGGATTTTGGTCGGGGTGGGAGGTTGAGGTCATAAAAATTTTGTATCGTCGTGACCTCATGGCTTATATAAGTCAAAACTCTTTAACTTTACTCCCTGACAATAAGAATCACAAAGGACACTACAATACTTCTGATAATTTAATAAAACCACAATGAAATAACTAGCCATAAAATGTTTTCGACCGCGTTAATGCTACAAGTACGCATGGAATGACTACAAAAGCGGTAAAATTTTCGAGTCTGTCAAGCCAAAAAGCAATGCTGCCACGTTTTATTTATTTTTAAAGAGATTAAAAACAAACAGGCGTAAAAATTTGAAAAAAATGAAGAATTTTGGTTTAGCTCAGGGGGAGGCTGCAGCCCCATAGCACCCACCCACCCTGGATTCGCCACTGCCTCACAGACTTTGAAAGCGGGTTAATTGGTCGCACTTTTCTTGTTGAGGCATCGGTAAATACAACGGCTAATATTCTGAAGAAGTTAAGAAATGAAGAAGATAATATAGTGAAGAGGAACAAGAAGAAAGTGATATGGTTCAATAAATCGTTATTCACGTTGTTTCCCAGAACATGGCATGTGTACATCTGAGGAATGCCTTTACAAGCGTATGACCAGGTTTGCCTTCATCCAACTGCTAAGCATGGGGGCAGTTCTGTCACGGTTTGGGCAGCGATCTCGTGGTTTTCTGCAAGTCCTATCATCAACATAGAAATATTATTAACAGAGAACAACTATGTGGACATTTTTGCCAATCATTTGCATCCTATGATGCAAACAATGTTTCTGTCTGCAGGTGCAGTTTTTCAGGACAATAACTGTCCAATTCATGCGTGATTTAAAGAACATCAAGATGAAGCCACAAATCTCCCTTGGCCGTCCCAGTCCCCTGACCTCAATATTATTGAACCACAGTAGTTTCTTTTGAGGAAGGGAATCCGTAGCCAAGCACCTCCTCCATCATCTCTACGGAACCTTTCAATATTTCTGCATGAGGAATGGTTTAATAATCTTTCCTTAATTCATGGAACACCATTCACGATTTGTATAATGATATCCTCAACGTTTTCAGGCCATTATACATGTTAAAGGTGACCCTACGCTTCATTAATAAAGTTTTTAGTATTTGTTCGTGGTGCTTCCATTATTTTGTCCATCATTTGTGTATATAATATATATATTACGGTCAATGTGTGTAATCGGTTATTATATATAATAACCGCTTAAAGATCAGGTTATATATAATAATCGACTTATCACATTGACTGTAACGTACACACAAAGAAGGTGTCTCAAAACCATTAGTAAAAATGTTAAAGGGAATGGATTTCCTGGAAAGTCTCGTCACTGTCACAGAGACTCGTTCGATCGGCAATCAGTACTGCGTCAGTTTCATTGGATTTACAGGACCAAAGGGCATAATTGAATTTTGAAATGATGAATAATGATTGGTTATGGTATGCGAAACAACACATTACAATACACTTAAAATGAAATTGGCAAGAAAAAAGTGGTAGCTTAAAATTGGGAAGGATACCAGTGAATTACGGTTTTGTAAAATAAAACCATGGCAAATTAAACTATGGCAATTATTTAAATTAGTCTTCTAGACTAATTTAAATTAGTCATTATTAGAATATTGAATGAAGTCAGGAATTTCATCTAGTGCGCTTCTTTGCGTTAGTAGGAAACGTCACCAACAGGTAGCGTTCCCTCTTTAGAAGCTGTTAGTCTTTGTTAAACTGTTGTGAACCACGCAACCCCTGTGACAGAAAATTATTATGCTTTCTGCGACAAACTTAATTAATACCAAAATTTTTCTGCAAGAATGTTCCGTAAAGTAAAATTTACAAATGGACAAATCTAAGAGTTAGTCATAAATAAAAATAACACATATATACACCGTCAATGAAAATAGTTCTGCGGAACGATCTCGGCGCTTTTGAGTGAATATATTAATTCTCCAAAAAAATATAATTTGTTTCCAAAGTGAAAATCTTTCTGAGGAAACCTTTGCTGTTCTGCGACGTTGTCGCCGTGTCACCGCGATTCTGCCATGGGGCACATAACAATGACTCTATGCACAAAAATGATTTTATGAGCAGCTGTGTTTTGTAAAGTTATATAGTCGGGGGCCTATTGTTACAGGGTTACAATTAGTTCAAGTCTTTTCGTTTAAATTATTCAAGAATTTGTAGATCTTCTTAATATATTATACAATTTACATTATTCATGGAACTCTGAAAATGAAAAGTATGCCAGAATTATATTTAAGCATCATTAGAAATTGTTTGAAGTTAATTTGTCCCTTTACGATCTCATCAAAAAGGTCAGTTAATTTGTACCATGTTTTATGCAACTCCGATTTTTTTTAAAAAAAATACGGATTTACAGAACTTCTCGTTCCAAGCATTTCAACAATCTTGTGCTTTTAGATCTCTGATGCTAGATGTAAAAGTAAACGCAATTTACTGAGCAGAATACAAGAATAAAGGGCGGAAAACTACAAAATGAAGTATTCACTTCTCACTTTACCTTAAGTACAACACAGGTATATTATAAAGCCAGCAATATTTCAAATGAGTATTCCAAAAGTAGTAATACAACTTATGAGCATAAGATTTACTGATTAAACAAGAATGTTATCTCTTAAATAACGAAAAGAAGTTGTCATTTCAAATTATATTACAGGTAATATTTGCATTAAAAGGAAACACTCTTGCAAACAATTCGATTGATAAATTTCTGTCTACTCACCAAATTTACTTGTTGAAGAACTCGGTTTCTGTGTTATATCATCTGATGAAGGTGTGGTTGAGCGTGTTAAAAAATTTTCAATAGTTACTAATGAAGATGGATTGGATGTAAGATTAGCAACTGGCGTTTCAGTCGTTTGTGTTGGTTTCACTGCCGGTCGCTGAGTTGTTTTAACAGGAGGCTTTGAATGTGGTACAGGCTTCAAGTACTGTGGTTTTGTCTGGCTTGATGCAGTTGTAGGCTTAGTGTAAGATGTTTTCGTGCTAGTTACTCCCAACAGTTCAGGTTTATTAGATGGCTTAAAACTGTTAAGATTTTCGTGCTGCGTAACTGATGCTGTAGATGTTGCAGACACAGTTGTTTTTTCGCTGGGGTAGCTCGCCGTAGTAGTGCTAATCTGTGGAATTAGATTGTTTTTCGACTCACTGTGGCCACAACAGCTTCCGAAGAGAAATCCATCAGCACAAGTTCCTAAGTGTTTACCTTCCGTTTTTATGCATTCCCATACAAACATGCAGGTGCCAACGTCCCTCATAGAATTGTAGCATGTTTGAGGTCGTATTTGAAGAGACCTAACTGTAATAAAACAAGAAAAAATCAGGTTACCTTAAGAACTTCTTTTATATATTGTTACAAAGTTTAAATAAAAGCGAAATATTTTTATTCGAAACGAAAAAAAAGGAAAAAATTACAGTTTGAATTATAACCGAGCATTTCCTCAAAAATAGAAACTAAGCTGGAAAATCATGAATAAATAATATTGCCTTTGAGATTTAATCATAATATGTTCAATGTTACGAAGCTTAAATTCACATTAGGTAAAATTTACATGTTTTTTAGTAAAAAAGAATAAATAACATCTTAATAGTAATTAAATCTGTCATTAAAATCGGAAATATTTTACAAAAATAGAAATAACAAGTCTAATATTTGAACAGTTATAATTAACAAAATTTAACAAAGATATTAACTATAAATTTATTAGTTAAAATTAATTAAAACTCTTTGTATTATATAGAATGGCGCATATTGCAGCTATTTCTAATATAATACAGAAACAAATAATAGAAATGTAAATTAAAAGGTAAAAAAAGAAAAAGTAGTAAAGTAAGAAAAGTAAGTAAAGTAAAAAGTAAAGTAAGAAAAGTAAAGTAAGTAAGTTTAAATCTTCTGTTTCTTATTTATACTTTTTCTTTTTTTACCTTTTAATTTATATTTCTATTATCTAATATTTGAACATATTTATCGACTTACAAAAACGACTTTAAAAAAATATGCATTACTTCGCAAACAAAAGAAATAAATGTATAGGGAAAACAACTTCCAAAAATTTATTTTACAACTTTAAAAACTGAATTGTGTAAAAGAAATTTATTGTCATTTTTTTGCTTAAATTCTTTTATTTATTTTCTTTAATATGTTATTTTCAAAAGAAAAGGAAGGTCTTTTAAGCTGAAGTTATGATTTTAGTGCAAAAAATTTATTTTATAGGATTTTTTAAATTTCTTAGTAAACTAGTTAGAAAAACTTAGTTATAATTTGAACTCAAAAGAACTGGAATTTTTCCACCCTGAAATACATTAAAATATTACAAATTAAGAATTGTAAGGATTTATAATCAAGTGCTTCATTAAACGAAGTTAAAAAATATGATTCATAATTCATAAACGATGAGTATGTAGCAAGGTTGTTAGGCATGTAATAAAGTTCAGGTATTGTAGGTCAATCTTTGAGAAAATCCAATTATAAAAATTGCGATACGGCTCGAAAACATTTCGGAGAAAACCAGTTTCTTTACTAACGTAAACATCAGTCAATTTAATCTTCTATAACGAAGTGTCAGTTTTATTTATGCGGTTTATACAGAGAGAGATTGAGGCTATCAAAAAATTAAAATGATCACTTGGTTAGAATTGTAAATAAAAAGGGCCATGAAGGCTTTGGAACAAATAAGATGCAACTGCCAACAAACAATTGTAAATGATAATCAAAAATTAGCGTATAATAGCTGATTATATTGTATAAATATATAATAGATAGCACAGGAATTGCATTATGCTGCGTGTAATTATATGTAATATAAATTTATAGAGTAACTTATATAGCACCAAAAATTAACAAGTGATAATCTATGTATTTTTAAAGTTTCGTCAGTAATAAAGAAAATGAAACGCTTATAAAATGTTTAACACAGAATAAATCGAGAATCTTTTGAAATAAAGCCTATATTCGCAAACTGGGGAAAACTTTTCGAACACAAAACTAAAACCACTATCCTTTAGAATATATATTTCCACTTATATCCGATACACCCCCCTTTACTTCTTAACGGTGACAGCTTAGGCCATAAAGTTGGTGTCTAGGTATAGTAAAAAGGCTATGCGTTACTCGATGAGACAACTTACAACGCCATCTATCGGCAAATTTTGGAATTAGCGGCCCTATACAAGCGGTACAAGATACTGGAAAAAAGTCAATTACAGAATTGTAGAGCGTCATCTATTTAGTGCGAAAATACACCTTGAGTGCAATAATGCTAAGAACAAAATGTGTAAAATGCGCATTTGTTTACTCGCATTTTCGGAAATTTTGACTTCATATGACACGAATGAAAGGAGAAAATGTTATTTTTCGGGCAAAAAATGACTCCATTATACTTTTTCTTGTGGAAATAACTCAAACAGCGGGTGTATGGACCTTTCCGCCAACATTGCAGGACGTATTACTGTTGCTTGTGTTTGCGCAACAACTACATGCTAAAACTTGTGCAAAGTGAAATTTCAACAAGGACTCAAATCTACATTGTAGATGACGGGCAGCACTTTGAACACCGAAAATAAAGGTATATTGTGATAACTAATTGTTTTTTTCTCGTTTTAACCCGTTTAGAGACGTCACAGTTTCGGAAATCGAGAACAAACAAATGTGAACTTTAAACGTTCCTTTCTTCGTATTAATGTACACAAGGTATCTTTTTGTACTAAATCGAAGACGCTCTACAATTTTGTAATTGACCTTTTTCCCGTATCTTGTACTGTATTCGAGATGGGACCGCTAATTCCAAAATTTGACGATAGATGGCGTAGTAAATTGTCTCATCGAGTAGCGCATATCCTTTTTACTATACCTAGACACCAACTTTATGGCCTAAACTGTCACCGTTTAGAAGTTAAGGGGGGTGTAACGGATATAAGTGGGAACCCTGTATATACTTAATTATACAGCTCAATAATCATTATTAATTAGATTTTAAGTGCGGAAACATTCTTACGTTGCTCATACTATCAAGCAAAATAAATGATATTCATGGCATTTTTAATAAGCATCCTGCAAAGCAATTTTCAATGTTCAATTCAATTTTTTTTAAAGATCTTGTGTCAGAACTAAATGGTTGGACTTAGGGACAAAATATGAAGAAATCTTCTGATTGAGAAGATTCTGTTTCTTCCGTCCTAAATTATTTATTATTTTCTTCGCTTCAGACTACTTTCATTAAAACACTCCTTTTTTTAAAAAAAATAATTCTACATACTTTTTCCGCTTTTTATACACTCTTATTTAACTCGACTTGTTTTATGTTTGTAAAGATGGATATTAAAATCAATTTTTTACTCACAACCTGATATGCTAGAGTTTTGAAATTTTGTACACTTGCGCATTCTCGATGACAACGCACTACTTTAATATTTTAAAAACTTAATTATCAGTCAATCGATTAATTCAATTAAATCATGGTTCCATAGAAGTAGCGCCACCTAGAAGAGAGTTTGACAATAAAAAAATTGTTGCCAATATTTCATAATATTTATAAGGAATTATAAATAAAAGACTGAAAGCTGAAAATAATTAAAATAAAAAAAGAATTCTACTTTTTAGTACACTAAAAAAAGCGTGTTTTAAAAAACTTTTTAACATGTTTATTTCTTTTGGATTCACTAGTTTTCTCATTTACTAGTAGTATTGTTATGATACGTTATTGATGTTTAAGATGATGAAAAATGATTAGGGCTAACAGATTATAATAACCAATTTTTGTTTCTCCTTAAAAATACAAACAGACGAATATCGCTAAAAAATTTTAAAACTCTGAACCACGTTAGCCAATACGATGAAAGTTTGGTTTGGTTTACTCATATTAAAGTCTCATTTTGAAGTAACACGAGGGCTATTTTGGGACAGACCTCGTAATTTTGAACCATGGTCAGATGATGAGAGTGACACCTGAGATGGTATCCTTCTCTAAACTTCCACACCACACCATTGGGAGGACTAATACGATGAAGGAAACGAACTACAATATTATTCTCAATTTACACTTTTCAAGGGACCAGAGGAATAGTGGTGTAAAGCGGGTGAAAGGGTTAATTGCGGGGGAAAAATTACATAGGAAATATAAAGAGACAAACAAAAAGTGTTGCAAACGACGGTAAAACGTTAAAGACGGGAACGTAAATGCGGGGTAATACTGTATATTAAAACGAGCTAAAATAATACAGTATATTACTGTATATTAAACCTTCCCGAGATTTATACTGGAAGTTTACAATTTTCATTTTAATCGAGCGATATAAAATAAAAGAGTTTTTTTCGTTCAAAAGTAATTAGATTTTTTCATCAAAAAGTTATTCCTCTTAAAAAAACTTAATGAAAGTGCCTTTTGAAATTTCATTTTATCACGATTTAGAGAGATGAAAACATATGTCTTAAACTGATTCAGTGATCAAGATTTGAAATTTAAGTCTTTGAAACTGCTGTTAAATGTTGTATATTTTTAGAGCCAAAAAAAAGATGAGCTGTATAAGCAATTTTGTTTTGTATTAGTTAATAAATTCAAGAAAACTTCCCGATTATTAATTTAATTCCAATTTCTTTAAAGAAAACTTCTACCAATTAACCGCTCTTTAACTTACAGTTTTGACTTCTGATTTTAATTTTACGACACTTTAAATATACAGTGGTATCTCCCTATAACGAAATCGCTTAGTTCCAGTTGAAAAATTTGCTATAGAGAAAATTTCGTTATATGGAGATTAGAGATTTTTACAGTTATTTAAGTAAATGTTACAAACCTTTTAGTATGTGCGATAAGTTCAAAAATCTTTAATTATGACTTTCAATTAAAAATGAAGTAATATTTATTATAAATTTGTTAATTTTATACTAATTTTTATTATAAAATGCTCAAAAGTGAAGACAATTCACCAATTTAGAGAATAATATGTACTAGTACGGATAAACATAAAATGCGTATTGTCACATCCATTTGCTGTTTCCACCTCCACTCCACCCCGATTCTTGGCATCTTGACCCATAGAAATGTTGCTCCCTCTGTAGAAACCCAGGTCCCCACAACTGCATTACCCTTCACATAGCATTCTAGTGTTATGTGTTATCGCTGGGATGAACAATGCGAGTGGTTCCAGAAACAGGCACGTGTGAGCGATTTGTTTGCACAGAAATTAGCAATTTTCTTCAAAAATGACAAAAATCGAAAAGATAAAGATCTGAAAAAATTCGTTATAGGGAGACAACCACTTCGTTATATGGAGAATATTTTGAATGTTATTTAACATTCCGATTAAAAATTTCGTTATAGGGAGAAATTCGCTGTAGGGAGACTTTGTTGTAGGGAGATTCTACTGTATTCTGTTAAAGAAGTAACACAGATTGAAAAATATATTACTCATTTCTAATAATTCGAACTTGAAATTTATAACGGGAAGTGCATATTTCCATTAAGAATTTTATTTCTAATTATCTTAACAGCAAATGAGAAAGTACTAAAACGAAATTCTCAATGTTCTTAATTGTTCAAAAAACTACACGTAGCAACTAAAAATTGTACAAGCGTATTAAACTCTACAAGCGTATTATTTCTTGAGAAAGTTGTCTGCTTCGAAACACATATCTTCAACAATAGTTCTGAAAATAAGATACAATTCTGGCGCCGTGAAAATTCATTTATTTCGATTGTATAAGCTTCTGTATTTGTCTTTATCGAAACCAGTTGTTAGGTTAGATAATTATCCCTGCAAAGCAATGCTTATAGAAACTATCCAGGTTAATAGGTCTAATATGTCCGCGTTTCCAATCGAGATGATCTTCGGGGTCAAATAGTTTGTAAACTTCTCATTGTGCAATTTTTGTTGTGGTTGAATCCGGTTGCAATGCAGTAGTTTAGGTCCCATCGAACATTTATCTAAGAACGGTGTGGGGAAATGTTGATGTTCATAAACTCTCGAATACTTAACTTTTTCAGATAATGATTGCATTTCCTTATATTTCAAACGTACATTAAAAATTTAATTTAGCTTCAATGCTTAGTAAGCTTTCGATGGCATTTATACAAATATTTTTTATTCCGGTATTTTTAAACATTGCAACAGAAAACAGTGAAATACATAGGAGTTTCACGGAGGTAATCTACAGAAATGAAGGAGATGTTAAAATTTAAGATTCTTGTCATAAGGTAGGTGAGCCAAAGGTGGCCATAGTTAAGCTTTGAGGTTTTTTAAAATTCTGGTTAGGTGTGTGTGGCTGACTTTTTTTTACAAAATTTTACACTTATCTCTAACACATATCAAGCATACTTTTCGTTGTAAAATAAAATTTAATTATGTTATAATACAATTTCAAAATTGTAGCTGGTGGGCCACCTTTGGCGCATAGTGTTCCAAAGGTGGTCCATATATTGAAATCACTTTTAAAATGTGAAAAAATACTCGGAAAACTATTTTAACTTCTAGAAGAGTATTACAATGTTCAATACTTTATGTTTATAATTATAACAATAACTAGGCCAAGAATTAACAAAGTTTCTTTTAGATTTCGTGAGATTTTTTTGATATGCAAATAAAACTATAACCACCATTCAATAATTAAATAAAAAAATTTAACTTTTATTGATATAAATTTAACAATAAATTGCAATAGTTTTTTGAGATATTTAAGTAGAAATTTTGAAAATTACCCTTACAACACTGATTTCCATATTTGTTTCTTAAGATGGCCTGAACCCGGGCCACCTTTGGAACATGCATATGGTCACCATTTGCACGACTTAAAACTATTAAAATGACAAATTTATTGGAATTGAAGTAAATGTGGTTAAAGAGAAAGAAACTAGCTTTCAAAAAACGTATCATAGATCAAAGTTCTAAGAATTTAAACTCACGTAAATTAAAATATCTTCTTACTTGGAAATTAGAACGACTATTCTTCAAAAGTGAAATTACTGCATACCATGGAGGCCGATCAATGTGATCTCTTCAAATTCAGCCACGTGCACTGATGATACATTATTTACAATGCAGTAGCACCATGTTATAATTAAAAATGAAATTAATTCTACTTTTGAGGGTGGGCTACCTTACGAACACTGGCCACCTTTGGCTCACCTACCTTATAATCAATATTTTAGATAGTTTGTTATCTCGACACGAGATATTTCATTTAGTCAATGGCGTGACTAATGCAAGAAAAAAATGAAATCTGGTTTTGTTAGTTTGATTATTCTGAGTGAAAAAGCTATAAAATAAACTATTAAACTGCTGAAAAATGCGACGCTCGAGTTACACAGATTCTCTGAAATCTGAAAAGCCAAATACTATTTTAGTTATACTTAAAACTACATTCTTTGAAAAGATAAGCTTTTTCAGAAATAGTAATTTTATATGGTTTACTTTCATGAATGTTAGTCTTCGAAATGTTTAAACTCATTTATCAACAAAAAGAATCAAACTGAAACCTTATTCAGATCCGAAATCTTAGTTGAAATTATTGCCTGGTAACATCCCTTAAAATTTTGGAAAGCCGCTATCTAAGAAAAAAATAAGACGCTCCTGTTTTTATTCATGACGCAAAAGACCATTTTATCAACTAACACTTTCGCTTGTATGAATCGTATAAAAAAATTAGTTTTTTAATACTTTGTTTCAGATGACTTATAATAGAGGAAGGTGGTGTACCTAGGTCCCATTTTTACTTTTTAATTTTTAATTGGATAATTACTAAAAGAAAGGTAACAAAACAATTTTTCTTTCATATTTTAGGCCTTTATACACAACATATATTTTTTGTAGATTTTTTAAAAAAGTATTTCAGTGCATTATTTACAATTTTAAAAAAAGTGCAAATAGGACCAAGGTACACCATGGGTAGTGTACCTTGGACCAGCTATTTCTAGATTTTAAAACTCTAGCCGAATAGTTTGAACATAAACATTTATTGGTATTTTAGCTACATAAAAGTGTTAATGAGCACTTTTACTTAATGAGGTCTTAGATTAGACCGAATATAAAATTATTACAGCAACAGTTTCATTCCTATGAGTAGGCTTAACCAACATTGTAATCAGACAAGTCAATTCGAAATGTTAATTTCCGAAGCTGCCTTTCAGATCCTTCAGTCAACACGGGATGTGGTAACTTCCACATTACATCACATTTTTCCACAACAAAAGTGGTAGACCATGTAGTGGTCATGCACCAAGGTACACCACTTGGCCATTTCATGGAAAATGGCTGACTACTAAATTGAGGTTGGGCTTAACATAATTTCTAACACATGTTATTATAGCTAAAACTGTGCTTTATAAGTTAGGCATTTTACTATAAAGTAATTTATGTATGTTTAAGAACTATTAACACAAAATTCAACAGGAAAAAAATTACTTTTGATGGGTCAATTTCTTTTTTCAGGATTCATTCATTCAAATGAGCACCTTGACAAATAAGTTCAGGTACACTGGGACCTCTGGTGGCAAGTGTACAAAATGCATACAACATTTTCTATGCATCTATACAGATGGCGCTAAAATCGGCATAGGTTCAAGGTACACCTATGTCCAAGGTACACCACCTTCCCCCTACTTTCAGTCGTCACGGAATTCCTGACTATAGAATTATTCACGTAATGACAAAATCATATGACAAACATAACAGCGCATGTCACCTAATTAATTTCTAACTACATTTTTTCTTACGCAGTGCTTTGATGTCACATTTTTCTTCCTCTTGCAAGTTGCACGATGGATTTCGAAAGTCAATATGTGCAGATTATATAACTTGCATCACGTAAGCATGAAATGACTCTACGGGAACTTTATGTCCTGAAACATCAATAATTTGGTTATCAACAACCGTGTTCTTTAATTTCCGTCCAACCGTCTTCGAATTAAAAAACATATTTTCAAGATATTTTGAAAGGTTTCATCAAAACTTTATCATCCAAATAAAATTAATAATTTCGTTTTCTGCACAGTCATGGGCACTACATTTGTTTCAAAAGTTTATCGGAAACGTTAGCCTAAATTCAAAACCAAATCAACTTTCTTGACTCTTGCTAATAAAATGGGAATTCGTGACCACAAAAATAATTGCTTATAAAAGAAGGTATAAACAGTAAAAATAGCCTGTATAGTAAAATAAATCAAAATGAGTAAACAGTAAATTTACATGTAATGAGAGTTTCCATTGTCTGAAGCAAGTAAATAAAGCGAGAATCTGGCATCTAATCTGCACTCGAGAAGAAGATTCTAAGTTAAGGAAGGATTAGTAAGCTGATTGGACATGCTCCGATGAACAACGTCATTTAAAAAGCTACCGTAACTTAACGGTAGTTTGATTAATATAATGAAACAGGATGTTCTAATTTTTCCTACAATGACCGGTTGCTTTTTTTAAAAAAAAAGCTTAAACGTGTCTTCATTTGTTGAATGTACCTGTCATAGTCAATCAGGCGTCTCTAAATTTTTGGCCCGGTAAGCTTTTAAAATCTCGTTTGAATAAAAAAAAAACAAAAATCATGATTTATTTTGTAGTCTGAACTCGAGTTCTTTTCAAAACGATTGTGTTATGAGACGTTTCACGCTTCAAAAGAAGATTGACCTTCTTTTTAACGACTCTTCTTCGATGACTTTTTCTTTTCTAATTGAAATTCACTTAACGTAGGAATCATTTGTATCTTTTTTTTATTCGGTTTCATTACTTATCCTTGTTAGTAATCAGCCATTTTCATAAGTACTTTAAATAGAGTGGAAGCAGCTTATGACCTATTCCATTATTGTTTCTAGCAATTCCACAACTTCCTTCCCTTGTCGAGAAACCCGCTTTCTCAGAGGCAAACAAAAAGTCCTATTTGAAAAATAGATAACCTTCGTTAGCTTAATGGTGTAAGTTATAGCTCTGACAACTTTTTGTTTTTATTGCAGTGTACAAGCAACTTTTTGCGTTTATTGGAGTCTGATTAGTCATCTAAATCAATGGCTTATTATATTCTTCCTCATAATTTTTAGATATATTCTTTATGTAGCAGAGCTTTTCAGTAATTATGCAGATTTACATTAATTATGATATTATATATCAATTTATTTATATTATTAAAAAAATTTATAACAAAAATGTAGGTAAATTTATAAAAAAATCGTAGATAGCATCTTAACAAACTATGATATTCATTAGAATTTGATAAAAAATTTTATAAATTAATGGATAGTATTGTAATGGTATGGAGTATCTTTTCTTTTTCCCTGATTGATGGCTTAGCTCTAGGAAATCTTAGAAGTCTTGAATGCTTTCGTTTGTCGGAATGCTTCTTCAAGTAAGGATTATTATTTTTATTTCTCTTAAATTTTTAATCAATTCGTTTTTTAAACTATGTACAACCCCAATTTTTTTTTTAAAAAGTAAAAAGAGTTTTAAATAAGAGTGAACCTTGCTCAGAAAAATAATTTTAAAATATAATATAACACTATAATCGTCAGGATAACCACTCTTTTGTTACCGCAGGAAATTATCTGCGGGAAAAAATGACTACTAAACTTTTAGAAATAAACAGCTTATAATTAACAGCAATTATTTCATTGAAATATCAAATATATATAGAAAAGTTTTGAAGGAAAAGATAACAAATTCTTCCTTTTCATGGAAATATTCTTAAATTGATGTTGCTTTTTATTAAACTTTCAATTAATATTCACTGATTCTAAGGTTTAGTTTTATTATTTTCAAGATGAACCCTAAGAACTTTTAATGAATTCATGAATGCGATAATTCTTTGATAACTGAAGGGAAAGGTGCCTTAGAAAAATTCTTATTTAGCGATATGCTCAATATTTTACAGAAATAGATATTTAAACAACAGCTATTTTATTACAGTTGATCTGAATAAATTTTAGTAAAAGAGAGCAATATCTTTTGGATTTGAAATCAATGATAATCCTGATGTTGATGGTTTCTGCTATACTCTTTTCTCACATTTTTTCAGTTATAATTAAAAATCAGTTAAATAAATAAAGCAAGTTGTCATTAAAAAGATATTTACTTTTTTACATTTTAGTGAAATTAAATGGTAAAAATATCAATAATTTAAACCACTTTTCTATCATTTTATTTTTCCCTTTTCTCCTTCCAAAATGGAATATATCTTGCAAAACACTACCAACTGCGGATTCACACTGCTTCACTGTGCTAAGAAACAAGTACAGTATTTTTCTCAAAATCAATAATTACGAATATTTTTGAATCCATAAAATTCGAATAATACTCACTAGACAATAATCATATTAGCCATGCTCACTCGACTTCCCGGTTCGAAATGAAACGTAATATCACTCCAAATCTCAAAGTCCGATATGGTTCAGGGGAAGAACTCATACCTTAGCCAGGTCTGCACTTCGGCCAACTGGCGATATACGAGTCATCCAGAAAATAAAGATCGTTTAGTTATACAAAATGAAAAACACAATATTTAGTGGAAAAAACAATTCTGTTACATACCGGAAGCTTCCTTGACTTCTCTATATAATCACCTCCTACATTTAAACATTTGTCGTATCTGTCCACGAGCTTCAGAATTCCCATGTCATATTCTTCTACCACCAGTTCATTAAGCCAGGTGGTCACTGCATCTTCCAACTATTCATCACTTCCAAAACGTTTACCGCCCAGAAACTCTTTCAGCTTAAGTAAAAGATGAAAATCGCTAGGAGCAAGGTCCGGACTATAGGGTGGATGATCAAAAATTTCCCACCCGAATGCGCGAGCGGTCTTTTGTTTGAATGCAGTGAACACCTGGCTTAATGAACTGGCAGCAGAAGAGTATATGGAGAGACATAGGAATTCTGAAGCTCTTGAACAGATACGACAAATGTTTAAATGTAGGAGGTGATTATGTAGAGAAGTGAATGAAGCTTTCGGTATGTAACAAAATTGTTTTTTCCAATAAATGTTGTGTTTTTCATTTTGTATAACTAAACGGTCTTTATTTTCTGGATGACCCTCGTATTAAAACGAGAGTGGAGAGAAATTTCGTTTTTCCTCCTAAAATGTTTAGTTTAGAGTGACAACACTATCACTTTGCACGTCATCATCTCGAATTATTAGTTTTCAACTGAAATTTAAGCACAGTTTTTCGGATGCCGGTGAATGCTGCTGGAGGTGCTAAATTTTCCCCCTTGTCTTCAAAGTAAATTTTTAAAAAAATGTTTCATATATTCCTTTTTTAGTTCCACACTCGACACAAACATTTAAAGTTTTTTATCAACAAAAACACAAATAATTGTCTGAGAGGAAGTTAAATAATATGAGAGGAGGTGCTCAACCTTGACCAAGTGCATCGTCCTGTACCTTAGCCATCTGCAAACAGTATAGAGCAATGTTGTATCAACATCTAAAAGTAGGTTTTAGTTAAGTTTGTCGTAAATAAGCACACAAATTATTATGTGCGAGATTAAGAAGTCTTAGCGAAATTTCTAACAAAGAAAGAAAGCATATTTGCATAGCCAGATAATGAATATGTTTTCAATATAAAAGTCGTGCATATTGTCATGGTTTTACCTGCACCGTTAATTTGTCGTCGAGGCTAATAACAAATTTCCGGTTTCAGTTTGTAACTATAAAATTTATTAGTTTAGTTTTTTTCCCAGTTCGTAGAATTTTCTTTTCTGCAACTTTTTTTTTCTTCTTATAAAGAATTTGAGTTGTTGCTCTGTAAGAGTTACAATACGATATTTCTATTTTAACCTTCTTTTCTTAAAAACTAGCAGTTTTTTTCTAGTCCAAATAATTTTAAGGTCATTAATATATAACTTGCTTTTGAGTGAACAAAAGTTTCAAACTAGTTAACTATGTATTTTTAAGAAAACCAACTTCCTTCTCCAGTTGTGATATTGTTCAACCATCATAAGCGCCTAAATATTGGGCAATGATATTGAAAAGTTTAGTTTTATACCAAATTCACGCGTGACAATGTCATATTTTACTGCCCTAGCGAAAGTACAGTACAGAGATAGTGCAGGTACGACCCATTGATGAACTTGGATAAAAAATTAAAGATTTTTTATTTTTAATTTTTACATTAATATGTGGTAATTAGGAGGAAAAGTTAAAGAGGGTTAAAAAGCTAATTTGCTGATGTTTTTAAAGCATCCAACATTTTTGGTTTCAAACTTGATTTTACCATTTTTTAAAATGAAAATAAAAAGTGGCCGAGGTATGGGGATCAATGCACCATACTCAATGCACCATGAAAAGTATTCTAAATTTCCAATCCTGTTTTTCATCGGTTATTATCCTAGATTATTAATAATGTGATGCATAGCGTGAGTTTTAATTTATCTAAAAAAGTTGAGCTGAAATAACTTTGAGCCGTTGCAAATAGTACTGCAAACTTTTTTTGTTGAAAATAAAATTGAAAAAATATTTAACGGATAATGTTTTCAAAATGAGAACCTTCAGGGGTAATAGGGGAACCTTCAGGGGCTTCAATAGCGCAGCATAGCCAAACCTTTGTCAGATACAGACTCAAGTGTTTCTTTTTTATATACTTGAAAATGAGTCAGTTATGGCATTTTTGTGGCTAATAAGATATTTTGCTTTCATCCTGTAAATGAAATCTTTCCTATGACGCCAAAGATAGAAATCACGCAGATTAATACCTGGGGGAATAAGGTGACGAATGCAATGCACCAGGTTAATGATTTGGATATTAATAGGCGATAACTCGCGTTTCAAACTCACTATTAATGGCTTACGCCGGTTTTTGAACGTTGAAAACCACTTCTGCAAAAACAGTGTTATATTTTCACCATATAAACACAAGTTTTTAACAATTAAAATACGATCTTTGGTTGAATATGATGATTTGAAAGATATTTTGAAAAAGAATGGAAGTGATGTTAAACAATTTTCTTTCATGCTGTCTCTCATTGCATATATTTGTAGCGCCATCTAATGAGGATCTTAGAAGTTATTTTAGTTCTAAGTTGTAATTTAATTAAAACTCTCAATGTATATATATAGAAGCAAATAGTTAATGATTTTAATATAAACTATGAGAACTATTGTACCTTGCTGTTAAAAGAGAAGGAAATTCTAAAAATGCAGAATGAAATTATATAATTTTGAAAAAAAGATTGGAGATTTTTTATATTTCTCTCCGAGAAAGAGGAATTTTAACAGGCACCTTCCACAAACTTTTTGGAGTGAATTTGGAATTTGCAAAAGCATATACTAGTTCTGGTAATAACGTTCCACGAAAGATATTACCAAAACGTAAATTCTGTCTTTTTGCAATTTCTAATATATGAATTGTTGAATGAACTCATAATATAACTAGTACTTAACCTTTCGAGACTAAAAGGACATTTAAATACATTCAAATCAATGCAATTTAAAAAAAAAAAAAACCAGCCTCGAAAGAGTCAAAAAGTAAGAACTTTATTAGAATTACGAAAAATCTTGACAGTATTTTAAAAATAATGTTAAATATTGTTTTATTCATCAATCTTCAACTCGACAACTCGTTTGAAGAACAAAAGAAAAAGTAAATAACACCGAGAAGCTATTAACCTGGTGAAACGGATGAAGAAACACGGCAGAAAGCCTTTTGTGATGGATAATTGCTTTATGTCTGGGTAAAGAGAAAGAAAAAACGCTATAATAAAGAAGATACTTGTAAACGAAGTATCCAGACGCATCAAGTCGGAAGAATAAACTTAATTGAAAACTAAAACATCTGTGCTAAAAATAATCCACTCAATTGGATGACTCAACTGCGATACTCAAACCAATTTTTTTCCCCTTTGCAATTAAAATACAGCATAAAACCTACAATTTCGGAATTACGGTTCAAGAAAAACTTAAAAAGTTGCCCGCAAACTTTTAAAATCTTCTAAAATTATTTTATCTTGCTTTTAGCTGCAACAAAGTCTTTGCATGAGTAGTGTAAAAACAAATCTTTTAGCAGAAAGATTTTGATAGCGTATTGTGAAGCCAAAATTACAAGTACAGTAGAACCCCGCTTATCCGAAATTCCGGTTAATCCGAACCGATTTTATTTTCGAAAATTATATGTAATTGAAAAGATTACCCTAAAAGATTTAAATATACGTACTAAAAAAAAAAGGACTTTTTCAGCATGCATAATTTTGTACACATTGAAGAAACTAATGCAATTCGCCGTAAGATAAGGTCACTTCATACAGGAGCACGTACATTATTCTAATGAAAAGGGAAGACATGTTCTCTTTCTATTGCTTTTGAATAAAAGAATTCAAGAGATAGTAGTACTGAGTACTTATAACTTACTTTTTTTTAGCACACATCTTTTTCTTTTCTATTTTATCGGAATTTCGGGTAATGCGAATTTTTTGTAATCCGAACACGCACCGGTCCCAATTAGTTCGGATTAGCGGGGTTCTACTGTATACGTATTAAATATGTATTTAAAACAATAGAAAAGCTAAGCTAAAGCTAATTATTCACTTATAATGATTTTAAGTGAATAGACATGATCAAAATGGCTACATTATCAAGATTAATAGCGTCAGATCTACACACAAAAACATATTTATGATAATGTCACAAGGGGAATATAGGAAGAGCTTAAATAATGCTGAAGATTAAAATTTCTTGAATGCAAAATTTCTAGTGGCTTCACGAAACTGGAATGCTTTGCAAAATATTTAAATCGTACCTGTAACCTTGAAATTCAACAAGCACTATATGAAAAAATGCACACCAATCAATTAGATTAATTTTTTGCTGCTAAATATTGCTGAATTCTTAATGAATATAGTATGAAAAATTGATACCCTGATAAAAATCGAGGTTTAATTTAATTTAATTAGATTGGCGCCCCGCGTTAAAACTACACGAGAGCTTTCTGGGGATGGACATCATAATTTTGAACCGAGGTCAGATTACGCGGATGATATCAGAGTTAACTTCCACTCTCGAAGTTTCCACATCACACCAGCGAGAGGACGTTTGACCCACCATGGATTTAACGTGCATAAGGCTCCCATATTTGGAGAATCTACGATGTAATCGGGCCTTGAACCCTATCACCAGGTCATTGCAGCTTCTGACAAATCTAAGAATAGTTATCGTGAAACAAACACTTCGTTTTCAAAAATTTTATGTTTATATAGTAGTTTGTGCGATCAAGACGCCTTTTTTGTATAGAAATCCATGCGATTTTCTTATTTTTGAAAAGATTCAAGTCTTCTGATTTCTCTTTAAGAAAACTCTTTCTCTAAAAATATTGTTAAATATTCGCATCGTACTTTGTTTAAAGTTCTAAAACTTTTATAACTTATTTTCTTCTCAGAATTTGACATTTCAAGGTGAAATAAATCCGTGCATTCTAAGAATCTTAAAACTAAAAAAATGTATTAGTTATAACAGTTGAGTTTATATATTTGTTTTAATGCATTTCCTGCATTCTTACATTTTTTGGTAGCTTTGAAATTTTATAAACTGCCATCAAATTCTATTTAAAACAACCAGGCATCTTCAAATGTTAAAAGACAAGGTATTAAAAAGTGCTCGAATAAAGAGCATTTTTGTTTCCTCTGGATTTTTCTAGCATACTTTAGATACGGAAGTTAATAAAGAAGCATTGTAATAAATAAATTTATGAAGCTTGCTGAGGTTTTAATTAACTAAAATAGTAACTGACAATAAAAATAACTGCAGTGTAACATAATTTAATAACTTCCACCGTTTAAAGCAAATTGAACAATGAAATCCTCGAAGAAAATTGAAGCCTACATATCAGCTGATGTAAACCAAGTATTTGAGGTGATTTTGGTTATTTTCGAAAAAGGAAAACAAACCATTTACTGAAAATACATAAAAGTTAAAGAAATGCCTTTGCGCAAACAGAATTTTTCCAGCAGTTCTTTTAAAACTTTATTCGTTTTCACGAGGTTCATTTTATTTTTATGATTCTAGAAATTTCTAGATTTTCTGTGACTAATGGGATCACATGCAACTATATAACGATCTTCATCCTCTCCTTTCTTCGTTCATTCGACACGTTGTGAATCGTCTCATTGAATTCTAGATTTTCTGTGACTTATGGGACCATATACAACTGATAAACGATATACACCCTCTCCTTTCTTCGTTCATTCGACACATTGTTAATTGTCTCATTGGAAGCTGAAGAAAGGTTGCTGACTGATAAAACTAACTGATGCAGAAAAACTAAACGAGCTAATTGGTGTCTTGTACCACGTGTCCTTTTTTCCTTAACTCGCGTACTTGAAATGAAAAGTCTTGAAGGCTGGTTGATAATATTTATAACAAATTAGATGGCATTATCTCATATCCGATTAAAAGAACGGCGTTTCTTTCCCAAACAGAAAACTGACAAAAGTTTATGACAAATATGAACAGTTATGACAAGTTATATTTATGACAAATTAGATAGCATTATCTCATATACGATTAAAAGAACTGCGTTTCTTTCCCAAACAGAAAACTGACAAAAGTTTATGACAGTTATGACAAGTTATATTTATGACAAATTAGATGGCATTATCT
>BGPR01000001.1:6103079-6127326 GCA_013235015.1 Araneus ventricosus
CGATTAAAAGAACTGCGTTTCTTTCCCAAACAGAAAACTGACAAAAGTTTATGACAGTTATGACAAGTTATATTTATGACAAATTAGATGGCATTATCTAATTAATTATGGCATTATCGATTAAATCAAAGAACTGCGTTTCTTTCCCAAACAGAAAACTGACAAAAGTTTTATTGCTGGCATTTTTGTTGTAGAAGAAACAGTGCATTAGTTTTTTATGAGAAACGTAATTTCAACACTGGGGCGTTTTTCAACCCATCGCTGATGCCAAATTATACTAGGACATTACGTAGCACTGGCAACATAGAAGTATTCTTTGGTATCGAGACGCCATTACTTTCGAGACCATTGGTATTTCCCGTCTGAAACTAAAAGGGCCGTCTTCCGGGGCCTCCCTATGAGGAAGAATACCTGAGAACTGACCTTGCGGCTTGAGGACGAAGGCCAAGGAGAGTAAAGACAGCAAAACGCTCTTCGCCGGTTTTCTCAGCCTCTCCATCCCTTTGTTGCAGACAGCTGGGGAAAAAAGAAAACAAAATCTGGGTCAGTCATAGCAGGGTCAGAAACTTAACAGGTTGATTTTTTAAAGAATAATTACAACAAGTTACAGATTATTAATAATAAAGCGAGTGACTTGTGCTGCTGTGAAAGAACCCTAATTCATACCCTTGAACTTGACCGAAAAAATGAAATGCATAAAGAAAAGGGAAATGGCGTTATTCTGCTCGTTAGCGTTTCATTCTTCAAGTGGTATTGAAGATGTCTCGTTTCGCAGCAAATGGCCCCTTCCCCTCGTCTCGTGGTTTGCTTAGCGAAGCTGCAAAAATTTTGTCGAATTTAGGGCACTTGGGCAAAAGATACCTCGGGCTATGGAGAGCTAGTTCATCCGTGACTACAGTAGAATGGAATTGGATTCCATCAAAACGAAGAATGTTTTGACTATTCTGAAAGTGCTAAAAGCTATCTTCGAATGGAAGGAAAAACGTTTTTCTCAAATGCATTGGGAAGAATCAGTTTTTCAGAATTTTAATAAACCAGAAATAAATTCTATGATATCATAGAAAGATCTTTATCTTTCTATGATGGAGACTTGTAATTTTTACTGATAATGCGTGTATTGAATGATATTTAAAAACAATTGTTTTACTGAAATACTTTTCGTCTCAACAGAAGATCGTTTTTATATACGTGAAATATATTAAAAATTAATTTTTCAAATTCTCAACATAAACACATTTTTACAATTTATTATCATAGTTTTACGGTAACTAAGGAAAATTAGGTAAATAGCCTAACATAATAAACTAAGAAAACGTAAAATATTTTGAATCGTAAAAAGATTTCAGTAACTCTGTTTTAGAAATATATAAAGTCTATTGCTTGTAAGGTGACAGAAATAACGAGAAGAGAAACACCCATACAAATTCGGTAGTGTTTTTCTATATTGTCTGCTCATGATAATTTTTTATATTAGGTTACTGTATGCACATTTCTAATCTTGAATTAATGAAATGCTCTACTAAAATTAATTATTTTAACCTTTGAATTAAAGTAGAGATTTGCTGAACTATAATCATTTATGCCACATGAATGATAGTGCTGGGAAAAATATGAAGCATCCATTTCTCACTCATTTAAATTTAATTGCTCCGAACATTTCCTGCGAAGCATTTCTATCTGTCTTTTTTCTCTAATATTATACAAGCTAGAATTTCATGAAAGATCTTAAGCAATTTGTCAGGTCCTGAGCTGTAATTGTGTTGATTGCTTCAAAATCTTCGAAGCCGCTGTTATTAATCATCCCATCACCAAAGACATTGATCTGCTTCTCAAATCGGCCTTATCGCTAATATCCTCAAGGTGTTTTTTTCATTTTTAAAATAAATGCGATCTCTAGTTTAATCTCTTTTCTTGTTATCATAAAACGGTTTCGAGCTTGTTCACTGTGTTTGTTTTGTTTTTCATAATGCTTCCCAATTTATTTACATATTTTACAATTTTAGGTACACTTTGTTGATATTTTTGAAGTAATTTATGCAAGGTAAAGACTTTTGGCTCGTTTCGTTTTGTAAATTAATTTTTTTTTGTCTTCGATCATTTTAATCCGCTTTTTACAGTGTCCAAATTTGATGCACTGCCAGTCATGAACGAACAAAAGATGATACTGAACAATAAACTACATAGAAATCTTCTAGCATATCTCAAAATTGAGCAAAAAAGTAACCTTATCTTTTCTTTTAGATATATTTTGAGTTCCTTTGGCTTTTCAATTTATATTAACTCCCTTTGATATTGGTTTGATTTTTCTCTGAATTTCAAATATCTTGAACCTGTTTGATATTTTACTACTAGGATAAGGAAACTTTAAATGTCTCGAAAAGTGGTAGTCCATAGCAAGACAATCATGCCGTCAATTTGTCTTTATTCAGTGGAGCATTCTTACTCCACAGCCTGCACTGGGAAGCGGCCTACACAGACTCGACCTTTGACGCTATAAGCCAAGAATATTGACTTGCTGACCGGACAGTGGCGTAGCGACGAGAAGGGTAGCTGTACCTGGGCATACCATGAGAACAAAACATTAGTGTTCTTATGCCACTTTTTAAAGTCAAATATGACCAGGAGGCGAACAATTTATACCATGCACGGGCGTCATTTACATTTGGTAAGTCACTGATGATGGTTCGGGGCGAAAAAATAATATTATGCACCGGGCGCCACTTGTCCTTGAAGGGGCACAATTCTTAACAAACTTCGCAGTGGGCATACCAGATTTACCCACCGTCTCCTTTTGCTAGGTGAGCCAGCTCCTTCTTGCCCACACTGTAGCTGTACTATATCTGTAAAACATATCCTCATTGAATGCACACATTTTCAAATCCATCGTTTGCGATTTTTTAACACGAGCTCACCTACTTAACCACAATGATTGGTCGGCACTCTCACAGTTATCTTTTAGAATTTTTAAAAATCACTGGTTTTTATCCACACATTTAAACAACTTGTTCTGACTATTTGGTGCCTTGCTCATTTTTACCTCTTGTCGCTGATTAAGCAAGTGAAAGTTTAATTTTTCTGCATGAGACATTTATTGATTGTTTTTAGGTCTGCTCACTACCTTTTTACATATTACTACCTTGTTTGGAGCAGCATGGCCAAATACTAGCCCTTGCACCATAAACCCCCAAAGAAACCAAACCAAAGCCACTTGCCTTTGCGCCATAAACCCCCAAACAAACCAAACCAAAGTCACTTGCCTTGCGCCATAAACCCCCCAAACAAACCAAACCAAATCCACTTGCCCTTGCTAAGCCACTGGGACCGGGTAGCTTTTTCTTTTATTTTAATCTGATCTCACTGATCTTAGGCTCATTTAATAAACTGCTGAGGATTGCATCCAATTAATACGTAACATTGCTGGTCATCAGTTGCATTAAGTCATTCATAAACGTTTAAAATGAACTGTGCTTTGGGATGTATTTCCATCCGCCTGGATAACACTGTTGTATCCGTTTGAAATGTGTCATCATGCGATCACTGGAACGGTTGAGAAGGTCTGCGTCTGTTTAGCATCAGCAAGGCAAGAAGGACAAATGGCCGGACGATAGTTGTTAATTTGATTCTTTCGATATGCAATCACTAAACTAGCACGCAGAAGGCTTTCAATGGGCTCTGTTTCTTGCATTGAAATTCCGATGACGAACCGGTGTTAAGTCATTACGTTTTACCTAAAATGTAATTCCTACAAATTAACATCTTTGCCCATTCTGGTTCTAAAACTCAACTGACAGAAAACTATTTCATCCATGATATATTCATTGCTTCCTGATATCAACCCGCTCTACTTGTAAGTCTCAAAACAGGCTTACTTTTTTTAAGCTAGTTTCAATGAGACATCGAAAAAATACTTTTTAAAAAACTTTCTGTATAAGGAACAAAAGCTTACAAATTTTATTATACTAATACAACAATTTTATTGTGATGATTAAACTAATTATTAAATGTAAAAGTTATGTTGCTTTTATTTCTCTTTACAAGTAGAAATAAAGTTCAATCGCTAGTTTAATCAAAATAATACAAAACGCTGAGGTGAATAAAGAAACAGGTCAATTTTAACTTTCGATTCTTTCAAAAATTGAGTTGTCTCATTAATGTATGATATTGTTTAAAATCTTTCTTGTATCATTAAAGCCTTTTTCTCTCTATGCAGAAAAAAATGTGCTATAAATATTGTGTATATTTCCACCGATCTATAAATTATTTAAGTTAAAACTATATCTGATTTATATTGGAGAGTTCTTTTTCCAATGATATTATTCTTAATAGTATTGTAAGGTTAGATATTATTGCATAGTTTTATTGATAACATAAACATAGCATTTAATTCAAACTTAAAGTTTATTTGTTAAACGAGAAAAATAGTTATGATTTAAAATTTCTTTTAGTTTTAACTGAGAAAAAATTCTTCCTTAGAAATAAACTTTCATTATTTTCTAATCCGATAAAACAAAATACGTAATTTAAAATAACCTACATAAGTTGTTTTAAAACGTGAAAATTAACAGAAATAAACATTCAACTATTTTTACGAACGTTAATTGCTAAACATTTTATTGTTTATTTTATACATTAAACCTTTTTTTTACATAAAACAAATTGCTTTTATACAGCATTGAGTTTTAGCATAAGTTGGAATGTTTAAAATAAACTTTTCACGATAAATCCTAATAGCAGGGTGCCATTTCTACAGTATTATAAACATCTGCGAAGAAATCTCTTTTAAGCACCTATTTCTGATTATTTGTAAACCAGAGCTACATATTAAAGTTTGAATTTTTGATTTCGAATTTTGTTCTTCACCTTAAAATGCATCTTAAGCAGTCTATTTTAATATCCAGGTGATATCAGTAAGATGAATTAATCTTCGAAACAATACACCGTAGCAACCTGCTGCATAATAATCAACTGCAAATCGATAAAAAACGGAACTGATAAGATGCAGCTGCTAAAAATTGTATTTGATAAAATGTAGTAAGATACATCTATTTTCGCTTTTACATTCAGAGATAAAAGTTTTTGGAATCTGATTTAATAAACAGGGATAGAGTTACTGAGACTTGTAAAGTTGTAATAGAAAAGAACCTGCTTTGGCGCGCTAGAAAAGGACATCAACAAAGATTCCTAACACTTTGGTAATAAAATGAATCTCGGTAAATGGGCTAAATGATTAATCCTTTAAATACCTCCTTTTTCGAAATCAAAACGCAGAAACATGCATATTCTTATTTAAATATATTGACAAAAGACATTTATTAATGTATATTGTGTGTGAAAAGGATTTTTCCCCCGATCTGCAGCTTCGCTATGCAAACAATTTCTTACTTAAAAAATAATAATAAACTTGAATGTCGACGTCATATGTGGACGTGAGTTTTAACACTGTTACAAAGGAGGTATTTCTTTAGTTAACAAATAAGTTTCCCTTTTTCGTAAAATTGACTGCTAAATATTTACAGAATTGTGAGGTATAAAACGGTTTTACGCACGGAAATAAGAAAATGAGTTGACTGAATTTTAATCACATGGTTCGGTCTTCCTTTTTTACCATCAAAGAAGTGAAGTAAATGAATATTGCAGGCTATTCTGTTAATTTATGAATGCTACTTCTCACAGATCTCCTGGGTTTCATTCAAAATTAAATACCGATTTAAACTTTGGAAATGCAAAACATCCTGCTTTAAAAAATAATTTGCTTTGGTTTTCTGTTTTGGTAGCTTTTAGAAAACAGTAAATATTAGATAAAGAGTTAAATTAATGAAAAATAAAGGTAATTTCAGGAAGTTAATAGTTTCACAATGCACTACTACGAATAAAACAATGTATAAAGGTATTCAGCTTGTTTTTCAAAAAAGAAAGAGGATATAGAACACAGCTGCATGCTTTAGTGGAAGAGAAATTAATTCATCTCAGTGACGACTAATTCACATGCTATGTTTATATTTTTTATGCATGAATTATTAGCTGAAAGCAGCATCAATTGGCACACGGTCATATATATATATTACTGTTTCTGGACCGTAAATAAAAATATCATCAATTTTGCTTAAAAGACAGGTTGCTATTAGAATTTTTAAGATATGTATATATCTGTTAGTGATAGATTATTAAAATAATTAAAAATTTCAGTTTATGGCAATTCCATATGTTTCTTCTTCAAATTTTTCAAAATGAAACAAGTAGTCAGAAATCAAACATTACAGATTTCAGGAGTTGAACTCCAGCGGAACAATTCACTATTCGCTCATTTTAATGTTTTCATTTTGCACCATACGCTTAGCGCAGCATAGCCAATACTGGCTCTTGTGCCATAAAACTCCACAACAATCAACCAATCCAGCGGAACAATTTCAAATTTTTTTTTGCAATTTCATTTCTAAAAGCAGAATAAGAAGAAACCTATTTCCTACAAACATGTTATTAATCTATTGAAAATACACAATGTGGGAGGATGAAACAAAGGAACGTGAAAATAAAATATTTTAACGTTCATTAACATTTAGAATAATATTTACAGCCCTTTTTCTAAACATTTAAAAAAGCTTATGGATAAAGCTTAATTTACCAGTAGGACTTAAAGCTGGTCCAAGCCGTTTAATAAGCAGTTTTATTGATAGGACCAACGCTGTTATCAGTAGGAATTAAAACAGTTATAGAACTGTTTTATAAACCGATTTATAAAATTATTAAGTCTTTCGCTAATCAGCCAAAAATAAAGCCTTATAGTGATGTTTCATGTGGTAGTAAATGAGGAAAAATCTTAAGATCATGTAAGGTTTGATTTGAATACCCTTGAAAGGCATTTACAGTTGTAATAATTACTAATGATAAATAGAAAATATCCGTTTCGAAAAATTAGATTAACCGTATTTTCACTGGTTATGCATACTCAGATTTTTCTAAGAAACGATAAAAAGTTAAATGAAGTTAATTCGAAAAGAAAAGTAATGCATTACTTTTTTAATAAATGTTCGACAAAGGAACAAAACAAGACACCTATGTCTGAGTAACAAAAAATTCACCAAATAAGCCTCTTAGGATTACTAAATAACGCATTGTAAATCAATGGAATGAACTTACCGAACGGCTTACTTAATTTGACGAATCAATTTGCGCTTTATTCCCACCGCTGCTTTCTTTGGCTGGGAGAAAAAGTCATGCTTTTCCCAAAAATCGTTAATAAATCAACAAGCAAAGAAACGATTTCAATTCTAAAACGCACTTCTTTCGACCGATCAAAATCTCGAATTCGGAACTCATAGCCAAAGTGTGAAAATCGGAACCCACGTGGCGGAGAACATCCGAAAAGACGTCCGCAGTCAGCTGGAAGGACCGTTAATCTACGACTGGAAGTACCGTTAATCCTTAGCTTCCTTACTTCTCTGACGTCACAGCCTCATTTCTTTTATTTGGAAGCGGATACTTTTGTTTCTTTTTAATTTCTCTCAGTTATCCGATCTCTTTGGGATAAACTCCAATCAGCAAAAGCAGGTCCAAAAAAAGAAACCGGTTCCATTACGGTAAGAAAGCATCTATTCGTTATTCAGCAGAAGAGCGGTTTCAAATAGAGGGAATCGACCATTTGTGCACCTTCGTGACCTAAAAGTTTGCTTCCACTACAAACCCTCTAGGCATTCCTCGTTAGAAAAATGCTTATTTTTAAAACTCGCATCCACCGAGGAGAGCTTCGATTGTCGAAAACAGTGCATTCAATGAGCTCTCTTTTTAATGTTTGGCTCAAAAATCCCTTCTGACCTACCATCATTTCCTTCAAAGGCCAATGTTACTTTGCACTGATAACTCGTATTTCCTGATCGTGTTGCCCTGCGAAGATTCCGAATTGTGGACGGATTTTAAACTTAAAAATTCCTTCTGTGGCGTGCTACTGAATGAGACAATTAGATAATCGAGTGAGATAATCGAACTGAATGGGAATAATTCATTTTAATTTCTAGTTCACAATTATATCTTCATGCCCTGCTAAGATTCCAGATTGTGGACGTATTTTAAAGATGAACATTCCATCCTTCCGTGCTTTCAAATGAGAGATGGGACAATTAGATTAAGAAACAAGATAGTACTTACATCCAAATGAATGCTATTAATTTATTTCCTTTTTTAGTCGGCGATTATGATACCTTCCTTCTGTACTAAGACTCATAGTTGGGGACGTATTTTGATTCCAACTTAAGATTCCATCCTTCTGTTTTTAGCATATCCCTAAATTGGGACAATTAATGGTAATGAAAAGCACTGAGCCTTCCTCTGTGTTAATAAGCTTGAGTTACATCAAACTAATACGACTGGAGTACTTCAATTAAAACAATCATATTCATACTTCTGAAGCATGAAATTCGTTTACAAAGTAATTTATGTTCGATCTTGCTCAGAATATAATATTAAAAAAGAATTTGTATCCATTGATTCTTGACAGAGATCAAGTTAGATGCAAAAAAATTAATAAGGATAGAATTTTTACTGGATTTAGATGTAGGCCTAACTTTTAACAAATCCTTCTTTTAACTGTCCTTAATTTAAAAAATACTGTTGTGCCCAAATTCTTGTACCCCGTTAATTTTCTTCCATTAAATAAGCTCGAATGAGATAAGACTAAAATTCAAAGAGGGCAGAAAGGTATTATAAATGTGAGCTGAAAATATTCATTTTGATATTTTTTATATCATTGATTTTTATATCTTCTTGTAAGTCTGAGTTTTGGCGCTTTATCGCATTTTTATTATAACATGTTTCGTAAATAAATAAAGGGCTACAGGTTCCTCATTAGTTTATTTTTTATAATTCAGTTTCTTTTCTATTATGCCTTGTTCTGATGTGTTCTATAAAAACAAACTATTCTCGTGATAAGATAAAATCTCACGAAAATACTTCCGAATAAAGCAAGATTTCACCTTTAAATAGAAAAATAAGTTTCTTAAATTTTTAAAAAATTATAAATTTCTCTGTAGTTGACTTTGAAGGGAGTTGAGCAAATGGCAATGCAATAAGTAATCGAATTACATCATCTGGAACATGATATTCGTATATGAAGCACAACTTAAAATCAAAGAATGCTCCATGCCCTCCTGAGGAATCATGAAGTGGTATAGCGGTGGTAAGTGGCACCCGGGACATAAGATTTTTTCGTCCCTAGTCATTAACAAGGCGCTTTATGATGACTTAACAAGAGTAAATAGCGTCCGTGGCATGGTATTATTTTTTCGACCCTTCATCAGATTTGACTTTAAAAACTGTCATAAACTCTTTAATATTTCGTCTCCATGGCACCCGAGGCATCTGCTCTCCTTGCCCATTCCTCGCTACACCATTGGAATCATAAACTTTTACACTGTAAAAAAAATCCCGTAAAATTTACGGTTTTAAACTGGCAGCTGGGTTGGTTGTGCAAAACCGTAAAAGTTACTAAGTAAATCCGTTGTCACAACGGTTTTTTACCGTATGAAATTAAGTTTTCTCCATAAAAATTAAGTCATCGAAGTAAGTGACGTCACCGACTGAGTTGAGTTGTTTTTCTCCTTCTGTTCGAGTTGAAATGTGCTGATGTGTATTGTCAATTAGGAATATTAATTAATCAAGGCTTAATTATTAATTTCAATTAGTTTAATTAATATAATTCTTAATTGAACTTACTTGGACGATTTCGATGCAAGATGGTGACAAAACTTCTAACTCCTCCGAGCCGAGAATCGAAACCGCGTTCATAGAAATAAAAGGCAGTCGCTCTAACCACTAGACCACCGGAGACTTCAGCAAATGAAGTAAAAATAATCTATTTGAGTTTTAAAGTCACTATAGCTCTAGTGGCGCCACCTATTGGTGTAAAAATCAACTATTGCCAGAACACGTGTTTTAAGGTTAGCTTTCATGAGTGACAACAGGTTACTGCAACATGTGTAAACAATAGCGGAGATGGAACCCTATTAAAAACATGAAATGAATGCAATAAAATTACATTTAAGTAAAGGAAAAATTATCATACGGAAAGCAATACCGTATGACGAAAAATAGAATTTGAACTGACGGTTTTAAACCGTTTATTGCTGGAGCGGAAAACGGTGAAAAACCGTTTTGTCAACAAAACAGCTTTAAACCGTCAAATATACGGAAAAAGTCAGGGGAAAAAACGGATATTTTTTACAGTGTATAAGATAAGATTTGACTTTAAAAACTGTCATTAACGCTTTAATACTTCGTCTCCATGGCGTCCGAGGCATCTGCACCCCTTGTCCATTCCTCGCTACACCATTGGAATCATAAGCCATGGTTGCTCACTAACATTCATTGTGAAGGTTGGTAGAGCACATTTGTTTTAATAATAAATGTCTATAAAACTCTGAAGTCTCAATTTTTACCAAATTAACGATTCGGTAAAAATTCACCCGAGCAATTGCCGTTCAATAATCAAAATGATACTATTGTTTAGCAATGGATTCGGAAACCCTCCGCTCTTTTGCGCATGCGCCGGGAGGAGTTATTTTCATCAAAATAAGGGGAAAGTGAAGAATGGAAGGGTGATGTTTACATTTTACTTAGCGTGATCTAAGAAAGAACTCCGGAAATGCGTTCATATGACTCATTGCCTGACACCCCTTTCCAGTGTAAAATCGTCCAAAAGTGGTAATCTCGGAATCCGTTGATGAACAGTACTTGCCCTTGATATTTTGAAGTGCTTGTAGATGCTGTTTTTTAAATTGTTTTCTCTCTTTACTATTACTATTGCTAATATTATACGATTCCTACGTAAAATCCAAATATGCCTTTTATAAGAATTTTTCAAACTGTTTCGTTCTGTCAATGGCGTAACGAACGTAAAAGGTTCCTGCAGCACCGTTTCTTTTTCTATTTGGATCGAGTTTCAGAGTGTTTAAGAGTAAACAACAAAGTTAATAAAGTCGACGCTCGTTATAACGACCACACATTATAAAGACCATTCCATTATAACGACCAGTGATCAAATCCCCAGCTATGTTTCCCTACGCACTCTATGTTATTTTACTTCCGGTATAACGACCGTCCAGTGTCATCTAATCCCAATACAACGTCCGAATTCAGCGGACACTCTTCCCGGTATTTTTCCAAAATTCCTTTATTTTTTACTTTAAAATCTATTTTAGAAATATATTTTTGATCGATACAATTTTATTTTTAATACCAATGATAAAAAATAATTTGAGTATTCAGTTGTATTATCTTTAAAAATAGCCTATTTTTACGGAACTGCTGAGAGTGCATTGTGTACATTTTTTAAATTATATCCACTATAGCGACCACTCGTTATAAAGACCTTTTGCTGTGGGACGCATAGGGTCGTTATTACGAGCGTCAACTGTATAATTAATTTGCATAGTTTATGAATTAAAAGCATAAGATTTCTTTTCGCTGTTGAACTTCCTCTTTGCAGACTTTCCTCCAACTTCTAGCCACTATGAGGATATATTAATTGCCCAACACATTTCAATCGATTGCTCAGCTTTTAATTAGCATCATTTAGAGTACTTCCACTCTAATAGTTTCTATTTACATTATTAATTGAAAGAAAACCCACATTTAGAACTGTTCATGTACTTAAAGGACGTTGGCGTCTCCCTTAATATTTAGTTTTTTACTTGTTCCGGATTTCATCATGCATTCAGCCTATTATTGCCATGGTTTCTCTCAGTTTACTCTTTCCACTGCTCTTAACTTAGGTTTTCACTATCATTGTATTCAGGCATTTTGTTTTAATCAACATTCTTAGTTTTCGGAGCAGCCGGTAACACTGGAAAGTCTTCAGCCTGAAAAATTGAATAAAATCAAATATTTTCGATGTTGCTTGAACATACAGTCAATTTGGATGTAAAAACTATGAATAAGATAATTACACCTATTTATTCTAACGAGTTTGACAGATACAAATTTCAGGTTGCAACTAAATGAACAATTTTCCTTGCTTTCAAGTTAAAATTATGTTGTAGAGTGATAACTTCTCTACTTAGGTAGCCTTGGATATATTTATTATCAGTACAGATGTTATAGCCTTATTCCGCTGTCAAACTTTTCGCAGCATTTTATTATACGAGCTAAATTTAGTTGTTTCTCTTTTCAAATTATTTTTGTGTCATATTTATTGATTATTTTATATAATACCTTTTTTTTTGCGGATTAGAAATGAATGGAGATATGCTTAATATTTCTCTTAAGAAAACTATCCGTAAGAATTTATTTAGAAATGATTTCGTTGCACACTTTTGATAAATTCTAAAATTATCTACTGTTGAAAACTATTATTTTTATGTTAAATATCCACTTAGTAGTTTCTGAATTTAAACTATCTTTGATACTCTAAAATGAAGTTTGTTGCTACAGAAAATAATTTGAAGTTTTACGACAATACATATTGATTAAATCTTTGTAGTTTGTTTTGTCCCAAATAAATTTTGAAGTTTAAAAAAATTTTATGCGAAAACAACACGATATAATTAACTTAATAACGTGTATCATGCTTATGTAAATCAGTTATTTCCTGCTTCGTATCGTGCAGGTTCACCATCATTTATGAAACAAACAGCCTATGCTTCCTGATTTAAATAAGTATAAGGAAGTCTTATAAATGATTCGTAATTTATGTAAACTTCTTAGGTTGCTTCTTGAAATCCATAAAAATTAATTTCCTTTGTGCCCTATTTGGGTAGAAAGGCCAGTAGAAGAATGTAGAAAGAACAATATGTGGCATATTGTCTGTTGGTCAACTTCAGTTTGGCATTTTAACTACGATCTTCTGGCATTTGATCATCTCTTTCGAGTCTTTATTTTTATTGCTAGTTCGTTTCTATTGTCTGAAATGTAGTTCAAAAATGGCATGCGCCAAAACTTTAATTTTTTAAAGCCAGGAGACTCGAGACAATGTCAGAAAGTTCAATTTGATGCAGAGTAATATGTACGTATAAATGTCTATGGAAAATAACTCAAACAATTTATTTTAAGCTGCAGTTTAGAAAATATTCACTCAAACAAAACAAACGTTCATTAACAATTTACATTAAAAATAATCTCATGAGAAAAAAATGCGTTACATATATAAATCATATTTTTTAAAACCTTTTCAAGCATCAGGGGTGGCGCCAGAGGGGGACCGAGGGGCCAAGTTCCCCCCCCCCCCCCGGGGGGGGGGGACGTTGTATCCCTTCGGGAAAAATTTTTGAACGGGTATTCAACTTTAGTTGATAAATAATAATCTGGCCAAAATTTGAGACCAATTTCATTACACTCGTCCCCCGTACAGCAGGTCGTGCCCCACCTGTCGAGGAGACCGTGCCCCCCATCGGGCAAACTCCAGCGCCATTCCTGTTAAGCATCTCACCTGTTCAATGCACCATTACTCACGTCATTAAAATTATTCAACCATTGTCGCTAAGTGGTTGGACTTTAATATTCCTTTAAACAATCGAATTCATACCAAACTTTTTTAAAGTTTTAAACAGTCACCTCAGTTTACTTCGCTTTATAGCCCTAGATTTTTTAAAATTTTGAATTATCAAGTTACACAAACATTATTGACATAAATACATTTTCCTCTAATATTAAAATAGAAAAATCATAATTATGTCCAAAAAATCTTATTAGTTTTTATTAAAAAAATATTACCGTGGAAAATTTTTAATATGTAGTTTAAAAACGCAGTGATTAATAAATGAAAATTAACCCTAAGCATTGAAAAAAATCTAACTTTTAAAATGAAAAAAAAAACTATCTTTAGATAAGATCAAACTAATTTCAATACAGAAATGTTAAAATATTATAAAAATCCATAAAATTATAAATAGTAGACTCCGCTTAATGTGATCGCGGTTAATGTTATCATTCGCTTTATATTATCAAAAACCTCTGATCCCGAACCAACGTATTCAAATGTACACAAAATTATTTGTTTAGTGTGATCACTACATCGTTTAATGTTATGAGTTTTGAAGTAGAGAATTGACCGATCCCTCATTTTTAACCCGCGTTAGCGATTGACGTTCGTAGAATTTCTCTCTCCACTTGTAAAGAAACATCTGAGGGCCACTTCCCCCCACACATTCTAAGAATTTCGGTGTTTATTTTTCTTGATCTCTCTTTGCAGGTCGTCCATTTAGCTGGCAGCTACGTGACCGTCCGTAATTTTTATTGAACCTCCTGCAGGTATGCAAAAGGAAGAGTATGAAAAGTGGATGTCCATTGACGAGGACATTCCACTAGCTGCCACAATAACAGACTTGGAAATTTGCCAAGCTGTCTGTGAGCAAGACTAAGCAATAAAAGTTGATGATTCCGACGGGGACGAATGTGTTGAAGAAAACCCTCCAACAAACGCCGAAATGAGGCAAGCTCTTGATATTTTGAAACGCGGCGTGCAGCATCGTTCAACAAATTTTAAAGAACAATACGAGTACGAACAATATATAAATGAACTGTTAAGGAATAATCGTCGTCAAGCAATAATTAATGAATTTTTTAATTGCTATTTTTGAAATAAATTATAGATAGCCCCGAGAGAAATGTTTTTTCTTCTTTTTTTTTCTTTTCCTTTGATGTGATAAAAATATAGTTGATTTTACCCAATTAGGTTATTGTTATCAATCTGTTAATGTTATCAAAATTCTTAAGTCCCGAAGTGATCACATTAAGTGGAGTCTACTATACTTTTGATCGTAACCCTTCGATAGAAACATATCCACTAGATAGATTCAAAAGCTTAATTTGATTAGCAAATCCGTTACCATTTTCATAATCCCTCGATCAATATCAGACTGAATGGCAAAATAATACGTAGAAACTCATGAATATTCGAACAACTTCAGCAGTCTTTAAAATAGTCAATAATGGTTGAGTGATGTGAAAGTGTTGAGCAAGCGTTCTTGATGAATGCTTAAGTTTTATAATCCTGGAAATGGTTGATGAATAATAACTTAGATTGCCGAAAGAAGATTTTGAAGTCTAGGGATATAACCTCAATCCTCATGATATCTGAAATACGAGTTACTCTGTCAGCAGTAATAATTAGATCAATTCCGTCCATCTTTCAGTCTCTGGCTTCAGATAAATTTTCTGTTATTTTTGGATATCAATTTTATTCGCTGCCGGGCCAAATTAGCAGGTATAGATTATTATCTTCTTGTGTCATTGCTAATTTTACAAAAAAAAAGACTGAAAAACTAATCAGGGACTCTTTCAAAACCAGAAAATCATTATATGTACATATATACATAAATTACCTAAAAATTTCATTGTCTTTTTCGAACATCAAATCCTTCTGATGAAATAACAAAAGAGGAATTCATATCTTCTTAATTTTTAAATGGCATGCATCAATAGATCATTTCATGAATTTAATCAGAATTTCAGCCCTTTCAGAGATACACGAGACCTTTTTAATGTTGCCTTCGGTACGATTATAACGAACTCTTTCACCGTTCAATGATAAATTGTTAAGCAATGAAAAGACTATACAAATCAAACTCAAATCTCAGTTTGGGAACATCAAAACCGATATAAGTGTTTCAGATGCTGAAAAGTTAATACAGTATTGTAATTATGTCCCATTTATTTTAAGTCCCGCAAAGCTAGAAATCGTCAGGTTAGTTAACAAATCGAAAAGAAGTGGGAAAAGAATCGTGTTTCCTGAAGATGTTTTGAACAACAGAGATTGACAGAATCAAAAATTACCATGTCTAGGGAAGATTATTAAGGTAAAATATTCGTTATTGTGATTCGAGAGTATATCTCTGTATCATCAAACATGTCTGGGTAATTTTTTTCCTGTCAGCCCAATTATCTTCTTAAAAACAGCGCATAAGATTCTTTGAATCATTGCTCCTTAGCAAAAGACACAGAAATAAATGTGTAAAATTTCCATCCAGCCTCGATTATAGGAAGTTCTAAGATTAAAATTTCGGTTCATATTGAAAAACATGGATTTTCTTTAAAAAATATCATCTTAAAGAGAAGAAGAAATCTGACCTTTTTGCGAGCACTTATATGCATTCATTCACTGAAACCCTTTTACTATGTTGTATATCCCTTTACACCAAAGTTCATTCATAAAAAGTTTAGGCAACTATTAAGCCAACTGTGCATAAACCAAATATAACCGAACTAAAGTTTCAGACATTTTGCGAAATCTTTTGCGAAGTTTCATATTAACTGTTATGCTCATATTAATACCCCAATCAAAAGGGATTAAAGTCTGTGTTGAAGACAACCAAAGGAGTCATTTCGTTAATCAAATTTGCATAGACACTGAAAGATTTCTCTTTATTTGAAAACTCAAATACAAAGTGTCCAAAAAATGTATACACACTTTGAATAATTATGATATAAACAATTAATAACATACAACACAGTTCCATTACTCAAATTAATTAAGATAAATGTAGAATCTTTTCAGTAATCGGAAGTATTCAAATTGGTGGCTGTTATTGTCCAGCCATTGCTGATAAAGCAGACCGATGGAAATTCAAATCTCGCTAAGCATATCAATTAGTGTTTGGGCGCGTATTCTTTGTACGGCTGATCTCACCTCGTCTATTGTAGCTTATCTTGAGCAATAAACCTTATGTTTCTAGTCTCCCTACAAAAAAAACATCTAGTTGAGATCCGGTGAGTGTCGTTGGACCTCTATGCTACCAACTCGCCCTAACCATATATTCACCAGAATACAATCAAGATAGGTCTTTACGTCGCAATGGAAATTAATGTTTGAGTTATGACAGTGGCGAATCCGGGGGGGGAGCTATCGGGCTACCGCCCCCCCCCCCGGGCCAAGCCAGAATTCTTGATTTAATTTAACATCATTACAAATGTTTTTTCTTAATTTCTCTCTTTAAAAAAATGATAAAAACGTTTCAACATTGCTTTCTAGCTTGAAAGGCTCGAAAATTTTGCTACTTTTGTAGTCATTCCACTTGTACTTGTAGCATTGACACGGTCGAAGACATTTTTTGGCTAGTTATTTCATCGTAATTTTTATTAAATTATCGAAAATATTGTATTGTTCTTTATGATTCTTATTGTCAGGTGAGTAAAGTCTGTAAAGTTAAAGAGTTTTGGTTTACTTTAGCCTTGAAGTTTGACATTCATCACGACGATACAAAGTTTTTATGCCCTCCGCCCCCCCCCCCCAGACCGGAATCCTAGATTCGCCATTGGGTTATGAACTTTGATAATCAAATATTTTTTGTAATAGTTACTCCAAGTATTTGAACATTTTAAGACACCATATATTTAAATAAATAAGTTAGAGAAATTGAAATACTTAGAAGGCAAAATAATTTTTACATGGAAATAATCCTATGCAAATATCCTTGAGTGAACGAGAAGTGGTGTGAATCTAAGTATACAATCTATTTCGCGATCAATGATTGACAAGCTAGTTCCTAAGTAAAGATAATAAACCAGACCTACAAGATAATCCACTCTTTTAAATTAAGTTCTCACTGACCATTAGTTGCTTTTAAATGAAGAAGACAACCCATCTTTCGATGTTTTTCTTTGATACCAACCCGTCTAAAAATGCATTAACCCTTTAAGACATATAAGAAAAGACTACATTCTATCCGACCATTTCATTTTTTATAAGACATATAAAAGAAGGAGAATATTTTCGTATCCAATTTTATTAGAATCAATGGATTTAAATTAGTCTTCAATATAAACCTTTATTTTTCAAAATAATAAAAAATCTGATAAAAAATAAAGTAACTTTAATTGTATCAGAGGACAGAGCAATTTATAAAGTTAAAGTTTACTTCTCTTCCTCTAATTCTTTTTCAAAAAAACTTTTACACGAAATCATTCATTCATAGAATTTGCTGTCAGTTTATTTTTCATTGCGAATTTTCATCAATCTTTTTTCCGCCAATAACTTTTGATAAAGTTTTCAGGTTTTGCTCATTCAGACAATTTTTACTTTGTTCTGAATGAAGCTTCTTTTGTACTTAAATATTTATTTCATATCTTCACAGCTTTAGCTTTTCATTCAATTTACTTCACACCAGTTGTAAAAGGCATAGGTTTAGTTTAGTTTAGTTATATTAACGTCCCGTTTTGAAGCAACACGAGGGTATTTTGGGAAGGACCTCGTAATTTTGAACCACGGTCAGATGACGAATAAAAGGCATAGGAGTGTAAAATATGTTTATTTTATCAAGCTTTATTTTTGTTTCACAAGAGCGTTCGATTCATGGCATGCGATATAGTTAAATAATACAGTGCCTAATTCAGTAGCATTACTCGAAACTTCCGTTGAATCTTCTTCTTTTGTTTCAATTGTACATATGATTAATCCTATATGTATTTATTACCGAGTTTAAATCGGCGCTTTATTTCCTTCAGAATTCTACAATTTTCTTTTTTTAACTCGCTCACTTGGGTTAAGATTCTCTTGTAGGCATGTTTTTTTTTTTTATTTTCATTTAAATTTAAAACACATATATTCACTTTTATGTGTATTATTATTCATCTTACAAAATGGAAGATAATTACGAGAATTAAATAATAATTACAAATTAAAGCTACTCTAAAATATAAGGGGAAAAAGAATATGGAGGTTTTGCTCTAGTAGGGCGCCATTTTTTTTTTTTTTTTCTTGACCGAATCATATCGGTAATAATTTAGTCCATCTTTTGATGACAATTTTCCTTTGTTTTTTGTAGCGGATTGAAAAGAACTTTGGAATGAATAGGGGATGATAGCCTTTGCACTGAAAATCCCATAAATCACTTTAATCAGTTAATAAAATATAAGGGCACTGTTTTCATTATATTGGTTGTGTTTCGATCTCAAGTCGCTCAAAATTTTAATTCTGTTGGACAGTGAAAAGTCCCACAATTTTGGTTTGATTTACTGAATAAAACTGAGCAGAACTTAACTTTTATTCGTTTGATGATAAATATACGAAAATTAATTCACAATGCATCATATATAAGAATGCAAAATAACACTTGTACGAATTTTAAAGACTGTTCGGCTAGAAAATATATTATTTTATTTTAAAAAAATATTTTCGGCCTACATAAGTTTAGGCTTCGAATATGTCTTTGGAAAAATAAAGTTATGTACATTTTGATTAGCAGAACGGAATAAACAGAATACCCTTTAAAAATATTTTTTCAAAAACGCATGCTAAATTGGAATGAAAATTTAAATAAAAAAGATAACTTTTGTTATAGCTATACTCTTGAGAAGAATAGAATTGGTTTCTTCCGCGCCATTTCAAACTGGAAAGATCAAAATCACTTTTTCATATACAAGCATTATCTCCTGACATAACTCACGAAGCAAACTAAATTTGTTTTATAAAATATTCTTGAATAATTTAGGGTTTTGAAACTTAAATGTTCTTGTTCATTAACTAGAGAACCTATCAACACAAATAAGTATTAATCTTTCTAAAGTGAACATAGGTTGCTATACGCTGTTGCATTTATTAACATGCCAAAACCTATTGATGACACAAAGTTTAATATATGTTTACCGGAGAAGTTTCTTCATTTTTTAATCAAAACAAATCGAACAAGTGATTATAGTAGCTTGGCTGATTGATGAAGTTTAATTGCAGAAATGCAGTGAGTTGCTGGGGTGAGACCTTGAGGGGATGTGGCAACCGCCATTGAACATTTTAGCTAAAAGTTTGTGAACCGCAGAATGGCAACTTCTTTAAAATTCCAATTTATGTTTTGATCGCATCGCATTATAGATGCTTGCAATTTGTTATTATGATGATATTAAAGTCTCTATTTTTGTACACACATTGTTGTCAATCTAACGACACCTTTTCACTACAAATAAAACACATTCCAAACATTACAGGTACAAGAACAAACTTGATTTCCGAATCCCTTTTTCTGGTTACCATATCAACCTAATGTGAACAATTATGATGTAAATAGACAATAGCTTAAAATTCATGACGATGTAGAGTAAAAAAAAGATTAAGAATCAGATATAGGCTTATTGTGCATTTACGTTTTTCGGTATATATGAAATACAAAATATAATTACAAACGGTCCTCAAACACAGAATCTGCCAGTGAGTGAAATGTTTCTCACACATTAATTAGGAGATGTGCAAAATGTCAGCACTGTATCAGAAAAAGCCCCTGAGATTTCAAAAGATAGACTTATAAACCACTTACTAATGCCTTTCAAGGAGTGAAATTCACGTCTGTGACTCGCATTTCAGAGAGAAACCAATACAAAGATATACCAATTACTAAGGGAAAGAATTTTTGTGTAGAGAAACATTAATGCTGCCAGTTGCAACAATAATACCTTAACACAGAGTTCACAAAAGTTTGTTCAAAGTCTTTTCCATCCATGAAACTACTAAGATGAATTCGTCTCAAAAACTTCTGCGCAGTCGGCCAAACTTATTTTTGGTTATTGTTAAATATTTATAGAATAGATTGTGTTTACGAATGAAATAATATTGAATGAATAAAATTTTAGAAAAATAAAAACCTGTGCCGCTAGACTATGTGGGCGCGGGCGATCTGGATATGATCGAAAGAACCATTCTGGCCTAATGATCCACACCTACGAAATCACGGCGGTTATCAAGACAGCTTGGCTGAGTATTTCTCTTAAGTGCTTCTGCCACCTAACTGCATCCACACAAAGTCGAATTGCTACCCTTCATCGAGCTCGAGTTGGCCCCACACGATACTACTTATGACTTTTAGCACTTCAATGTAGTTGAACGAAAGTCTTCAACAAATGCCTCATGTAGCACTACTTCCTACAATTTTGGAAAACAGCTAATATCATTATGCTGCCAAAGCTGGAACAGATTCCAAGTTCCCTCAAAGCTACAGACCCACCAGCCTCCTAGGCTTTCTGGGCAAGATTTTTGAAAAAATTTTACAAAAAAAAATTATACAACACTGCGAGCCTAATAACATCGTTCCTCCTGAACAGTATGGGTTCAGAGCACATCACTCCACCGCCCAATAGCTGCTAAGAGTAATTAACGTCATAACTGAAGGTTATAACAACGATTATTACACATGTGACGTTTTCTTGGACGCCCAGAGAGAATTTGATCGTATATGACACCATGGCTGATTCTTAACCCTTTGAGGACGACTGTCACACGAGTGTGCCTGCTACTCGTAGCGTTAAGGGCGCGGCCGTCCTCAAAGAATTAAACTTATATATTCCTAGATTGCCTAATCAAAATTCTTAAAGATTTTCTACAGAAAGAAAATTCAAAGTTATAATCCACGATACCGGAAGAGAGAAATATCATAGCAAGTACTCCGCAGGGAAGTCGCCTTAGTCCGTTCACAGCTGATTTTCTAAGCGACTCAAGAATAAACAATTGCTTATTCGTGGATGATTCTGCAGTTATTGCACAAAGAAGCCATAATCAAGCACGTCACAAGGAAAGCTGATAATGATTTGAAACTTTCATCAATGTTTTTGTTTGATGCACAAAATATTTACATGCATTTTCGTAAAAATAGCAAGAATATGCGGGAAAATATAAAGGTTTCTTTAAAAAATCCCAAATTTTCCAGCATGTTTCAACTTTTTCGTATTCTGTTACAAAAATTGTCCGGTGGGTGTACGGTGAAAACAATCCAACAAGCAGGTAACGGAAAAACGGCGCTTTATTCACGAATACTCCGGAAAACACGAACACAGGTCACAGAAAAACACAGCACTTGCACAAATTGGCAGCACAAACAGACAGCAAATCACTGATAAGAACAACAACAGCACGAACAAAAAACGCTTAGCGTATAATAGCTGATCAACTCGCGATGCGAACAAGACTCCAAAGAGATTCTTCGGACTCCGAAGATGTTCAAAGACGATTGTCTCATCTCAGCAACTCCGGATTTTTATACCTTTTATGACAGGATGTGACGTCACAAAGAATCATCTAGTAAATTCTGTATATCTCCGCCCCTAATAGAGATATCGAGAAAATTCTAATGTTTTTGAGGACTTTCATTTTGTCGCCAATGTCGGGGTCTTTGGCCTCCATTCCCCGATAAGTAGTAAGAACCTCTGTAAATATCTCTTTCGAACCATAAGACTAACATTGTGGGAAAGCGACATTACATGTTCGTAACAATACAAAGAGAAATTGTAATCGACAAAAAATTCGAACTCGAGATTTTGATGAATCTCCACGTTTTTGACCTCCCTGAGTCCGAAAAACACAATTTTGGAATTATGTCTGTCTGTCTGTCTGTCTGTGAACACGATGACTCAAAAACTATTAGGGCTAGAGGGATGAAATTTGGTATGTGATCTTTACATATAATTTGTAGGTTTCTATCAAGTTTTGGACAAAATCCGTCCACGGAATCCGAGTTCATGCGAACACGATAACTCAAAAACTGAAATAGCTAGACATACGAAATTTGGAACACAGTTTTATCATCAGGAATGTAGATCCGTATCAAATTTCGTATAATCGCATACTTGAGAACACGATAACTCCTAAAAGAAATGACTTAGATAAATGAAATTTGGTATGTAGTCTCCTAACCCTAATTGTATATCCGTGCCCAATTTTCGTTTAAATCCATTGAGAAAAAGGCGTTCAAATTGCATATTTGGTTTCTTCGCCATTCTGCGACGCAAAAAAAAGGCGTAATCGTTTAGCGCATTTCTCCTACCTGTGTTAGAGAATGGCACATGTTACTGGAGCTTTGTGTGTTTTTCCCCCACCTGTGTCAGGGCGGATACGAGAAAGTATTGTGGAGACCACTCCCGCTGGTTTGCTTATAACATGCATAGTTATCAACCAAATTGTATTAAACTTACAGAATACTTGACAATATGTAAAAGAAGCATAGTATTAAAATTTGAATTCAATACTTTAATTTTTACAAGAAATATGAGTTTTTGTAATAAGTAATTTTTCACTGCGCATGAGCAAAACGTAGCGTAATTTTTCTTTCATAACTTCAGAGCCAGGTATATAGGGCAACTTATACACAAGTCTCAGTTCAATACCGTTAATATTCAGCAAAATATCGACATTGCAGTGAGGTGAATTTCGATGCACTCTAAGAGAATCTGAATGATGAGGGTTCAAGCACAAACTGAAATTTATTAAACTTGAATCTTTGAATAGTTATCATTGAAATGCAATTTAAATTATGCATTTAATTTATAAGTATACATGAGTATTCAGTATATTCAACTTTCATAAAATTCAATATTACTGTTCGAAAATTCAAGTTTTAAAAATATCAAAATTCAGAAATCAGTGAAGAGGCACATTCATAAGATCTTTTGGTAAAATCTGTGTTTTTCCCCAATCAGGAAGTTAAGGATTAAAATTATAATTTTGTATATCAGCTTCTAGTTTAAATTTTGTATATTGCATTGCATTTGTAATTTCAGTATTTCTTATTATATCGAACTTGTATTTTATTGTATTGTATATATTATTATACATATTTGATATATTAATTGTGTTGAAAAGTAATAACAATTTTGTTTACAAGGTAATTCTTATTGTAGTTGTATTGAAATTAGGGCGATTCCACGACCACTCACTGGTATGTTAGGTAAAATATGAAGCGCAATCTACAACGAAACAAAAAAGATTATTCATTACGAGAGAAAGCTAAGTGACGAGCATACGCCTCTAACCTGAGCAAAGTATTAAAACTCTGACTGTCGTTCAGCTGGACATTCACGACAAGTCTTTTCTACACCAGTTTGGTCCCACCCAATTAAGCCTATCCAAATAGGTGGGTCATTCACGAAGGATCCAAAACACACTACCGGTCGTTGCGATCCCCGCCTACTCCTCCTCCCGCCTTCAAAACGGGTCCCCTCCCAAACTTTCTTTTCCTAGACTGACTTCCTCCCATATGGGTGGTTTTCGCTTTTCGGAGAGAGATTCTACTGCCTCAAAGGATCGTATTATCGTATTTCACTTTTATGGCCGAATGGGCTGAATGGAAATCAAACGATGTTGAGGGGTCGCGACTCACTGTTTGCGTACCACTGATCTAAAATAGTGATATCCAAAGCTTCATAACTCGGTCGTTTTTAGTCGCAGGAAAGTTGAACTTTTTTTATTTAAAATGCTCGTGTGACAAGAATATTTTGCTAAATATGACTAATAGGACCAGGGAACTGTATAAGAATTGAGACTTCGTAATTTTTTCAGCAGTACATATAT
>BGPR01000001.1:6127472-6161840 GCA_013235015.1 Araneus ventricosus
ACTCGGCCGGAATTATTTATTTATTTTGCGTTTTTGATTCGATGAAGGTAGTTGCATCGTCTGTGTAAAACCTGAAATTCTGCCATTTACAGTCACGTTGCAGTACAGCATCAAAGTTTCCGTATGATGTTAGAAGGAGACTTTTGCGCAGAAGACACCTTTTAACCTCAATTTTGTTGTTCATCGCTAGATGGCCAGTATACATATTACAAAAATGCTTTCGCTGTAACTTTTATGGAGAAGCATGCAAAAAACAAAAACTAACGTTTAAAGTTTTTAATTTAATTAATTAATTCGTTCGTCATTTAAAGTACACCAGCTCTAACTCCCGAGGGCTACTTGCAAGGATATTAATGGGATTAGGGAAGAAAAATTTCGTTTGTGAAACATAGAAATAAATTTAAAATCGCCCACTGAACCTATGACAACTAGAGAACGAGTATGACTAGCAAAATATATCATACCGGAAAAACTATAAAATACATTCCAGAAGAACACCAGTGGTGGCAAAAGGGACTTAAAAGTGGAGGGGCAAAAAGTTTATCGACAACAAAAATATGTGGGAGTATAGGTGGTAGGACACAAAATTTTAAAAATATAGCTACAAAATTAGAAAACATTCCCGGGCGCTATTGCTTTCTTTACAATTCCGAGTTGTAGGCAGCTAAAATTAAATAAAAATTTAAGTTTCCCTCAAAAAGTGGGGGGCGTCTGTCCTCCCCCCCTCCCCGATTCGCCGCCACTGAAGAACACCATCCCTTTTGGCAAGAGATCCAAACCTGCGCAGAGGATTTCGACGTGACCCTCAACAGGACTAAAATTCATTTCACCACTTTTTTTACTTTCTGGCATACGAAATATACAAAAAGAAAGTATTGCAATCGTCAAAAAATTCCATTTCGGGATTTTGATGAATCTCCACGTTTTAGATCTCCCTGAGTCCGAAAAACACAATTCTGGAATTATGTCTGTCTGTTTGTCTGTGAACGCGATAACTGAAAAACTATCAGAGCTATAGGGATGGAATTTGGTATGTGATCTTTACACATAATTTGTAGGTTTCTTTCAAATTTTGGACAAAATCCGTCTGTCTGTCCGTGCTCATGTGAACGCGATAACTCAAAAACATAAATAGCTAGATAAATAAAATTTGGTATACAGTTCTATCATCAGGAACATTGGACCAAATCTGTCAAAGAGTTGACTGTCTGTCGGTCTGTACAATCGCATACTCGTGAACATGATAACTCCTAAACCCTATGGCTTAGATGAATAAAAATCGATATGTGGTCTTCTCATCTTAATTGTAGATCTGTGTCCAATTTTGGTTTCAATCGGTTGAAAAAAAGGCGTTCAAATTGCATATTCGGTTTCTTCGCCATTCTACGACTCAAAAAAAGGCGCAACCGATTAGTGCATTTCTCCCACTTGTGTTAGGGAATGGCGCATGTTACTGGCGCTTTGTGAATTTTTTCCCCAACTGCGTTAGGGTGGATACGAGAAAGTTTTGTGGAGGTCACTCTCGCTGTTTAACTACTTATTTTTATGTTTTTAAATCTGAATTTTGCTTAAAAAAACGTAACAATTTTAAATTTTATTTTGCTTTATTTGAGTTTAAATTTAAATTTACTTACAAATAAACAAATTTTGAATTTTATTTAATATTTCTGTCTTTATAATAATTTTTCCCTGAATTTTTTTAAATCCAGATTTTACTTGAAAAAAGTACCTTTTCAAATTTAAATGGAAATAAATAAATTTTAAATTTTAGTTGGGTTTCACAGATATTCCACGCTTTATAATCATTTTTCCGTTTTTTTTTATCTCTGAATTTTACTTTAAAATTTTATTGAATTCTGTCAATTTAAGTTTACTTGCAAATAATTAATTTTGAATTTTATTTGAGTTTCCATGAAACTCCTTCTTCTAATGTTTCCATGCTTCTAATTATTTTTCCCTGAATTTTTTTTTTCTCTTATAAATCTTAATTTTACTTAAAAACGAAAAACAGTTAAATTTTATTTTATTTTGAGTCTTTTAATTTAAATTTACTGACAAATAAATAAATATTTAATTTTAATTAAGTTTCATTGATATTCCTGGTTTTATAATCATTTATTCCCTGAAATTCTGAAACGTTCATACTGTTTGATGTTAAAAGGGGATTTCTGCAAAATTTAAATTTGGTTTTTTGCAAAAAATAATAATTTTAATATTTTTTGGTTGTCGTCAATGGGTTCATTTTTTACTGTAAAACATATGAGAAATATCTTGGACCCAAATTTCGATGCTGTTTAGAGACCTTCCATTTTAATCTAACCCTGTAAAATTTTAAAAATGTCAGAAGTCATCTTTTAAAATGAATTGATTCATATGTCTATCTCTAATGGTTAAGAAATTAACTATTGGAACACGATTATAGTCTAAGACAGGTTATTTTGACAATACAGAAAAAGCCTATACTTCCGGCGAAGCACCGATGAATGACGTAGCTCGTGTTTCTACGCGTCTTAGGTTACGTGTCTACTACGCGTCTTTCTGTTAGATTTCACCAACAACCAGACGTATATATATTTTTTTTTTTAACGAAGCTTCTTAACGCAGGCTTCGGGATGGGAAGTCAGCATAGAAAAAGAGACAGTCACACGATGGAAGGACGTCATACCAGCGCATGCGCATCGATGCGGAATACCTATATTCTCGTAGGCTGTTAGAGAATAGTAGGCTCTCGCTCTGTTACAGAATAGACTGCATTCGTATGATTTTGTTCCTTAAGAGAGCATTGGCAGAGTATAATGAGGTAGTTGCTCGATGGATTGACCACAAATTACCATGAAATGCCACTTATTTATGTTGTAATTTGTTCTATTCAATTCTTAAACTCTAACTGTGTGTTTAACTGTTATCTCTATAGCTGTATGGGCAACTGTTTTGCTAGTTTCAGTTCCGTTTGTATTCGTGCCGTTGTGTGTTTCGTCAATAAAAACTGTTGTACAAATATAGATGATCGTTCTTGGAATTTAATAACTAACATGTTCAGAAATGCAACATAATTGGCGACTAGAAGGACGGGATACGGATTCATTCCAGCGAAGCAGTCTACTGAACTGTAAGTCTGTTATTTATTAGTTCTAAACTTTCACTTTCGTTTCCGATCTCTGAACTTCATAGCATTCATAATGTCGACCATTCGGCCAATTGGTGAATTCGATGTGTCTAATCCTATTTCATCTGATAATTATCAGAGCAATTAAAAAAATTTCTTAAAGCAAATTAAATAACTAATGCTGAAAAGAAAAGAGCGGTATTAGTGGCTGTGTGCGGAATTAAAACTCTTGGTGTTTTACGTTCATTATTGGCATCAGAATCTCCTTCAACTAAATCGTATGAAGATTTAATAAAAGTTTTAAAAGAACATTTCGCACCCACTTCTTGAAATTTATCGCCGTTTTCAATTCCAATTAAACGCTTGCAGCAGTGGCGGACTGACGAGGTTGCCAGCTTGCCCGATGGCAAGTGGGCCCCATATACAGAAGACAATTTGGGCCCCCAGAAAGTGCGGGAGAGGAAAAAAGATCTCTTTCTCTATAGTAAGCTTTTCTAAAGCAATGAATTAAAATAGCCCTGTACACAAGACCCATGTTTTGGGGATTTATTGCCGTCGTAATTCGACCAGCCGAACAGCGGGTGGTCGAATACCGACCCAAGACGCATACGCAATTACAACTGCCCGTAGGAACTGTACTGAGGTCTCTGTCCAGTCCACTTCCTTTCTTCCGATCATTTACAGATGTTTCTCCAGAATGTTGCAGCCATCGCACAAATCTTCGGGCTATTGGAACAGGGTAGCTCTTCGGTGCAAAGTCGAGCCGCAATACTCTTTAAGATTTTTTGTTGGTTTCGGAAGCCCCCGGAAAGACGGAAGGAATTACATCCCTTTGTGCAGAAAGGGTGCTGTTCTTGTGAGAGATGGCTATAAGAGGTGCTTTTTTCTTTCTTTTTTTGTAGTTTAATTTTACTGTCATAAATATTACAAACAAGGGAACTCGCCTGTAAGAAAAGGTTTTCTTGGCTAAAACTGCGACTAGGACACCAAATGACATCTATGAAAAGACGACACTCGCGAATTTCTTTATGCGTTTGGGGGGGGGAGGAGTTTGCATTTTTTTATTTTTGTAGAAGAGTAAAGGGGTTTCGTTTAAAGAGGGCCTCAGTCTTATTGGTCTGTCTTTCATGGAAAATAATTGGTGAGAAAAGTGTTAGTTCTGTTTTTAGTCGTAAGAGAGTAAAGACACACACACATATGTAGCGTATCTTGCAAAAGGAAAGAAAAAAAAGAGGTAAGCTGAAACTATTACTTCTCTATTTTTACATTGCTTTTGGAGTATTAAATACTAGCCGCATTCGGCTACCAACCGACTCGTCCATCTTATTAATTGTCTTAATTTGATTATATTAACAAACTTTAAATTCGCCAACTTATTTAATTTTTGTTAAGTTAAAAGTATTAAAAAGACTGAGAAAGAAATTAGTTGTGCAAAGAAAAAAAAGAAGGAAAAAAAACAGTAGATAGGAAATGAGAGATAAATTTTGATGCAGTATGTTTTTGTGTCTCATGAAACCAATGACATAAGTCTTTACATTCCACTGTTAAAAAAGTCTAAAAAACACGAGATTCAATGAAGATTATTTTTTGAAATTTTGCATAATTATAATCTACAATTATTGTACATTATTAAGCTTATTATAAATTGAAAATTTAACCTCATCATATCAAATAAATGAATTGCATAATATCCAGGAAGATTATCTTGCCTGAAGTGGAAAGATGAGCTTAATGTCATTGCTAAAAAGCAAATTTATTGAAATAACATAGAAAATCTATCAAAAACTAAATTCATTTGAAGTAACTAGGAAAGAAAGAAAAAGACTGGACTTAAAGAAAAAAAAAACGGGCGAAACAATGAAAATGGACTGCATTTTAATATAACAAAAGAAGTTTTCTACATTATAAGGATGTATTTTGTACAAATCTATAGTTTTACTCGATCTTTATGAAATTTGGCACATATGCTCTTCAAAAAAAGATGAAAATAATTGTCAACTTTTTAAAGTCCAAAAGTAAATTAAAATTTCAGTTACTTAAAAATTAAGCAAGATTTTGGCGTTTTTCCGCAATATTTTCAAAAAATACTGTCTAACAAAATGATTTTTGAATCACTTATAATTCAAAAATGTCTTTTTGATGATACCAGTTTAGTTACAAATTACTGAAACATTACCAGTACAAATTACTAAACTCTAAATCATCCAAAGAAGTTTGTTTAAAAGGTTCCTGGCTCTTTCAACAGATGCCCTACCAATGGGCAGCATTTCTCCTTCATACTTTGTCGCTAAAACCGTATACGAAATATTTAACTTCCGGAATTTAAAATCAAATAACTTTAATCATAATTTCGCTATTTTAATATTTTAAACGTAGTAAATTAAGGGGTGTTAAAAGGGATTTATTTTAAAGACGCGAAAAAATTAAATATATAATTAAAAAATTAAATTTAATACATAATTATTAAATATTATAGATTTAAAATAATATAATTAAATATTAAAAAATTAAATATAAAATTAAATAATATATATATATATATATATATATATATATATATATATATATATATATATATATATATATATATATATATATATATATATATATATGATTGTAGGTATGTGTGGGCCCTCACTGACTCCTGGCAACCACTATTTTCAGACCCAGTCCGCCACTGGCTTGCAGGACAATAACGAAACGGTTTCTTTGTACGCAAAACTGAGTTACGCCGATTGGCTGAAGAGTGCAATTTCGGCGCTACGTTCATAGAACGGTTGCGCGATCAATTAGTTTGCGGCATTAAAGATGAAGCATTACAGCGACGACTGCTCGCTGAATCAACTCTTACTTTCAATGAATCAGCGGAACAAGCCAAGCATATTCATTCTCAAAAATCCAATTCCGGTAATTCTACCAATTTGATTCGACAGCATAGTAACAATAATAAAAGATCTTTTCAGAAATCGAGTAGCGATCCGTCTAAAACCGAAAATGCACAGTCAGCTGATGTTATTTGTTACGGATGTGGTGGTCATCATGACCGCTCCTCGTGTAAATTTAGAGATGTCACTTGCCGATTTTGTGAAAAAAAGGACGTATTGAGCGTGCTTGTAGGGCCAAACGCAAAAATTATACAATGCCTCGTACAGGGAATATGCAAAAAATTCATCAACTCATGCTGTGAAAAGCTAGTCTGTAAACGAAGCTGCTGCTATCTATGATTTGAGCGACTTGAAAAATTCAAAATGTAAACAAAACGTTTCCATTCAGTTAGAGGAAGGTTGAATTTATAATGGAAATTGATTCAGGTTCTGATTACATTATCATTTCTTCAGACGAACTAGATCGCTTATGGCCAAATAAAAACCCCAGAATTTTCCCTCTTACATTTCAGTTATGTGACTATCAAAAATCTCCAATACGTATTCGAGGGCAATGTTATGTAAATGTGCGTTATACTAACTTCAAGGGTAAATTGAGATTATTGATTGCTAAGGGCTCACGTGCAAATATCCTGGGAATGGAATGGTTCGAGCCATTAGGAATAAAGTTAGTAGGCGTTTACCGTACTGAAGTTGATATAGAATATGTTCTTGAAGAATTCAAAGATGTGTGTGTGTGTTTTCTCTGAAGACTTACGATCATATAAAGGTCCAGCAATTTCTTTACCCATTGATCCTAAATTCCCGCCAATCTCTTTTAAGACAAGAAATATTCCCCTTGCGATGAGGAAAAAGGTTGACGTTGCTATCGATAAGCTTTTGGATCAAGGTGTGTTAGAACCCATCTCAAACACAAAGCTGAGCACTCCTATAGTGTCAATAATCAAAGAATCTGGAGAAATTCGACTTTGTGCTGATTACAAAGTAACAATTAATAAAGCCATGAAAAACCATCCATATCCAATACCCTCAGTCAATCATATTTTGGCCAATTTAGCTGATGGAAAATTCTTTGCAAAAATAGATCTAGCTCAGGCTTATTTGCAGTCAAGGAATTGATTATGCTTCTGCTGAAGCTCTGACAATTGTAACGCACAGGGGAGCATTCAAAGTAAATCGTTTGCAATTTGGTGTGAATGTTGCTCCTGGTTCATTACATAGAAGATTTACTGAAAGGAATCCCAGGTGTTTTGCCTTATTTTGATGATGTCCTTATTTTTGCAGCAACTGAGGAACAATTATGTAAACATTTACGTCTAGTGCTAGAGCGTTTGTCAGAATCGGGAATACGAGCTAATAAGAACAAATGTATATTCAAAACAAAAGCTGTAGAATTTTTGGGTTTTGTAATCGATGCTTCAGGAATCCATCCGTCAGCTTCCAAAGTCAGAGCAATTCATGAAGCCCCGCATCCTAAAAATGAAACAGAGCCTCAAGCTTTTTTGGGTCCGCTTAATTTTTACCACAGTTTCCTAAAAGACAAAGCTACTATAGCTGAGCCTCTTCACCGGTTATGAGAAAAGAACGCAGAATGGAAATAGACTTCTACCCATGAAAAAGCATTCGCTGCTGTAAAGGAACTGTTTTCTTCCGATAGTGTGTTAGTTCCCTTCAATGAACAACTTCCTCTCATTTTAACATATGATGCATCACCATATGTTGTAGGTTATGTTTTGAGTCATCTCATGCCAGATGATCTTGAAGCTCCAATTGCGTAAGCTTCCAGAATATTAACCTCGACAGAGCGGAATTATTCTCAACTAGATAAAGAAGCCCTTAGCATCATAGCTGGTGTTAAAAAATTTCATTACTTCTTGTGCGGGCATACATTTACTCTAGTTACAAATCATCAACCGCTCCTTGGACTTTTCAAACGAATGAAGCTTACTCCTGATATACCTTCACCGCGCATGTTGCGTTGGTCTCAGATGCTGAATGCTTATGATTTTACTATTATTCGCCGTCCTTGATAAAAGATACAAACTGCTGATGCTCTGAGCCGTCTTCCTCTAGAGATTCCAGAAACAGATATCCCTTCACCTCCTGAGGTGATATTTCTCGAATTGCATAATCCACCAGTAAAAGCAGATGAAATTTCTCAAACAACTTTAAGAGACCCCGTGCTTTCTCGAGAATTAAATTGGGTTCTGAAAGGATGGCCTTAAAGTGCAAAAGAATGTAGAATTTTCTACCTTAAACGTCATGAACTTTCTGTTCATAAAAATTGTTTGTAACGGGGAAACCGAGTAGTCATACCAGAAGTACTACGCGGAAGAGTTTTAGATGAACTCCATATTTCTCATACAGGAATTGAAAAAATGAAATCACTTGCTCGTTGTTACGTTTGGTGGCCAAAGATTGAAGAAGATATCGAAAACCATGTTGGTCTCTGTGAATCATGTCAACAAACTAGACATGCTCCTGCTCATCCATGGGAGGTTACTGCAAAGCCATGGTCAAGGGAACATATTGACTTTGCTGGTCCCTTCCAAGGTCAAATGTTTTTCTTGCTTGTAGACTCATTTTCAAAATGGTTGGAAGTTAAATGTTTGAGTTCAGCTACTTCTAGTGCTACTATAAAAGTCATGAGAGGAATTTTCGCAATTCATGGTATACCGGATTCAGTGGCATCCGATAATGGTAGCCAGTATACCTCAGAAGAATTTCAGAACTTCCTTTCAAAAAAGGGAATACGGCATATTCTTGTGGCGCCGTATCATCCATCAAGCAATGGACAAGCGGAAATGGTTGTCCAGACAACTAAGGTCGCATTAAAGAAAATAATTTCAGGTGACTGGCATCAACGACTTACGAGTTTTCTGCTTACCCAACATATTATACCATCTGCAGCAACAGGTTTTATCCCAGCTGAACTTCTAATGAAAAGAAGACTCAGAACAGTTCTAGACCTTTTGCATCTCGATTTGGTTGAAGATCGGAAAAGAAAAAATGAAGAGTTGCTCGACCAGCGTTTATCAAAGGGTCAGTTAAGATCATTTTCACCAAATGATGCAGTTTACATCAAAAATCATTCTTCAGGCCAAACTTGGATTCCAGGGACAGTTATTGAAAAAACAGGTCCACTTTCCTATAAAACTATTACTCCGGATAGTAAATCGATCCGCTGTCACATCGACCGGATGAGAAAACGAAAAACGGCAAGTCCTCAATCCTCCCCAGAAACTCAAGAGAATTCAACTATTCCTGTGTCCTCTTCAGCGATACCGTCCAGCTAAAACACTCTAATTCAGCCGAGTGATCCTCCATCGGAAATCGAGACTCCTAAGAAGGCTCCTGATGAATCCCATCAAAGCCGACCTCGAAGAACTATAATTCGTCCATCCTGTTTAAAAGACTACGTTATGTAGGGGGAGGAGTGTTGTGATCTGTTCTATTCAATTCTTAAACTGTGTGTGCTTAACTATTATCTCTGTTAACGGTATGTTTAACTGTTTTGCTAGTTTCAGTTCCGTTTGTATTCGTGCTGTTATGTGTTGCATCATTAAAAAGTGTTCTACAAATACAGATGATCGTTCTTGGGATTTAATAACTAGCATGTTCACAAATGCAACAATTTAGCTGGTGATTTTAATGTTAATTTTGTGGATAAAAAATCGGAGCCACTTGTAAAATTTTTTTTAATGAATTTAATTTAACTATGAACAGTAATCCGGCAGTGTCGATGACAAAGTTTCACACAACCATTGATGCAGTTTCTTCCAAATGTATTAATAAAGTAGATTTGCAGACGTTTGTATCATATTTCAGTTACCACAAACCAATTGTTTTCATGATAGAATGTGATGATTAGATAATATTTTTTGTTTCAATATACAGATAAATAAAAATGTAAATAAATGTTTTTTTTTCAATAACTGCTTGTATGCCTTATATTTTTTTATCTGTTTTAGTCATAAATTATAAATAAATAATGAGTTTATATATATTTGTACTTATTATCATTATTATAAATAAATATAGAATTTTTAAATGTTTTGTTTCACCTGGGGGAGGGAGGTGAAAGAAAAAGTGTGTGTGATTCTACCATTACACATTTAGTTGTATAGAAAAGCGTAAAAAGCTTCGCTTCTGTCGTGCGTCCACTCACCGACAAACCCGTTGTTTTTTTATTACGGGTGCCCCAGGGTTTCACTCTCAAAACAAAAAAGAGAAAGAGTTGTGTGGATCGATTCTCTTTTTTTCCTTCACGTTGCATTTAAGTACATAATTTGTGCATTATTTATTAAAGGAAGCCTGGGAAATCCCAATTATAGAAACATGATACAATATTTAAAATTGTGTATGGCAGAAGATTTTGTGCAAAAAAAAAAAAAAAAAACGAATTGACTATATCAGCCATTTTTTCATGTTATCTTAAAATAAAGGAAACACGCGTTTTTCAATAAATAGAAGAAAATTTAATAAAAATATTAAAATATCCACATTGAATAATGCTAGAAATTAAATCCGAGTACATTGCATAATTGAATTAAATGACAATAAATATCGAACTGCAACACCAATTTTAAATTATGTATTCAGTGAAGTATAATTTTTTCACTCTTCTAATACGGTGTTTTAAGGAGTTAAGTTATGTACATTGATTAGTTTATATTATACAGCATAACTGCAAGCCTCATACTCTATTTTAAATATTTTTATAGCACACTTTCAATATTTTACAGACACACTTTCGCACAAATTAGTCCATTAAATCTATAGTTTACCGTATTTTATATTAAAAAAATAGATTAATCCAAACATATAAAATCAAATAATAATATGTTTTGTTACATGCTTGACAGCATTTTCCATATCACTTATTATTCAATGGTAGTGCTTCAATTTATTACAAATACATAACAATATACCTATGCATTAAAGTTAAAAATACGGAAGATTGGATTAACATGAAAAAGATTCGCTTTCCTGGGTACTATCAGAGTCAGAGCCTGAGAATTGAATTCTTAATTTTTTTTTTTCCCCGCTCCCAGACATCTTCCATAATTCCCCCTATTGCCTAAAATTCGTTTTAATTTTTTGTTACATGGGCAATGGCATTTTCCCATTTCACTTGCGCCCAGATTAACTCAATTGGGTTTATTTCGCGGTGGTACAGTGGCAAACGTAAAACTTGATGGTCAGCTTCAGAAGCAATTTTTGTCAATCCCATACTCACCAAACTTATGTTCAACTGTTGACACGATTTGTAATAATTCAAGTTTCAACAAATCGCTTCCTTAAGAAATGTTTTTGTTTGTCAACCATTCTTGAATATATTTTTTTTCTCCAAGACTGGGTGGGTAGTTTTTCCTCTTGGACGGAATGGTACGCTGCATTATCCATTGCACTCATGCTGGTGGGCTTCAATTTTGATTTAAAATGGTTGTTATTCATTTCTTCATGGTAATCTTTTTTGTTTTCGCTGCTAAATATATCAGCAACGTCGTTCACAACACCTCTTTCACTGCCAGTACATGTTATAAGTATCCTGCCTCCTATACCACTTGTTCCTTTCAATCCTGTGAAGAGACCTTCACGCCGAGCATAGGCACATGATGTTAATGGTTTTATCTCGCCACACTTTCGTGGTACATATACCGGCGTTTACCCAATTCTCGTCCAAATAATACATCATCTTCTTCTGTTCTTTATATTAGTTAAATGTCTCTCAAGTATTTTCTTCTATATCTTGTGTTTTTAATGTTAAGCTTTTTGTGTTTTTGCTCTTTATCTTTTTGTGCTTTTTTTTTCAGTTCACTGTTGTAAGCGATTATTTTTAAATTGTTCTGCTCACCCCTTGGGGTTCTTTGCAAACTCTTTTTTAATGTACTTCATTTCTTTTGTTTTATGTTTCCCCTTCGACCTGTGGAAGGCCTTACACCCTCTTGGGTAGGCTGGGCTGGAGCGAGTTGTAAATAAATTAAATAAATACTATAATATCATCTCTTTCAATTAAAGCAGATTGTCTCTTTCTTTTCTTAAATGAAAATCATGTCATTTAAAAGACGGCATAATGTTCTTTCACCTGTTTTCTGCTGAAGAATATCCGCTTCGTTGTTTAAGTGACTTTAAAAAATTTTTACTGTGGGGATCTCATTTCTTTTATAAAGTGAATGCTTTCTTCTTCTGGTGCTTTGAAGAGTAAAATGGTCTTACTTATTCAGACGAATTCTTTTGCATATAGGAGTTGGCCATTTTCCCTCAAGAGTTTGAAGAATACCAAGCTTCTCTTCTTTTCGATCCTAAACGTACTTACTGATACTCCAGTCAGTGCGGTTACCTGCTTGCCCTGTCAACAATAGATTTTATACTTGTATTAGAATTTTCATCTTTAAGTCGAATAAAAGTATCCAGAGCACTTTTCCTAGCTGAACTCTGTAATATTTTGCCTTTCTTTATTTTTTTTTGGAACAGATTTCGTGCTACTTTAATTATGTGCGAGTCTGAATTTTTAAATTCATCCATAATGACCTTGCAGAGACTATCCTATATGTTTGATAAGTATCAGTTCTTCGTTAAATAATAATTCGATTAACTGTTTGGAGAGAGGCACGATTTTATTTTTTTTTTTTTTTTCATTTTAAAGAAATACACAACTGAAGTCCTATCGCCTCGCAATAAAATTTTTTACAAAAATAAATCCTTCCTTTAATATTTAATCAAATTATAATTTAACAGCAGTACGCGCACGGCGTTGCCCGTGGAATCAGGGCTTTAACAAAATGGGAAAAAAAAAACGCCCACAATGATATGAAAAAGTTTTGAAAACAAAATCAAAACAAAAGATATACATTACTTGATTTTCCAGCTTTTTTTTTTTTTTTCGCGCTACAGTACAGAGTACGTTAATCCAAACCGATATTACAAAATTGGAACGTGAAAATGATTATACAGCAAGAAAAATATAAAATCGAATCCGAAAATAATAATCGAAGTAATTCATCCAGGTGAAGGTCATGACGTTTCCTACGCGTCCGCCAATCAAAATTGCCAGGAACGTTCCGAAGAAGTGCCGCGCGAGGAACTCGATCGAGAAAAATAACTCTCAACTGTTCAGAAAAAAAATTAATTTAAAAAAACACGGGAAAAGATATTTTAACCGTTTCTTGTTTTAAATCTGACAGAACCGTTCTAGTTATAAGCTGAAAAAAATTGAAATTAATAGTGTTATTAGAAAGTCGGATGCAACAAATTTAAAATCAAAAGTAACATCTCGATGCCAAAACTGGGTATTTTTTAAAAATTTCTCAAAATTCAGTAAATTGCGTTAGAAATTCAAAACTAACTTCATTAGAACGGAAATCGCGTGATCTTTCCGATGGTGTATCTATTTTTGTTGTACAATTATTTGAAACCATTCTATTGAGAAATGAGTGCGAAAAATCAACCAAAACAACACAAAACATTAAATAAAAAAATTTCTAGATTAAATTTTAAAATTTCGGCTTCGAGGTGCATTCAGTCACCATTACGACTACCTGTGTGCCAAATTTCATGGCTGTAAGTGCGATAGATTCGTCTGGACATCGCAGACAAACACACACGCACACACAAACATTGCCTTTTATAAGTATAGATTCACTTATTAAATTATTTATTTATCAAAATTTAAAGTTCACGTATCAAATTATTCACTTATCTCGTCAAAATTTAAAAATCGCACATTCTAAAAGCAACCGAATCGTAAGCGAAATAAATGCCTACGTTCTGGAACCAATTAATCAACACAATTTTGGCGCAAATAATGAGCTATGGTTAAAGGAAATTTGCTTCAGCATTTTTTTTAATGTTGGAAAAATTATTTAACAGAGAAATGCCAGTAATGCAATCTTTTGATTCCCCCCCCCCCCTTTTAATATTTTGTCTCATTCGTACTCTTTTTATTCTGAGATATTTGCATTTTTCATTTGATTTCTTTGAGTTTTCTGCATCGCCTTCATATTTCTGTATAAAAAACATTTATTTTGCTGTATAAAAAACGATGCAAACACAGTGAAAAAAAGTCGCATCAATAAATAATTTCAAAAAAGCAGCGATATTTTAGAAGTTGCTACCATATAATAATGGTTCTAAAAAAATGAAATAAAATAATTTAAATCAAACCACTTGTTCTGAATAATCGGAATTATGCCAGTACGAGAGGCATAAATTGCCAAATGTAAAGCTGCAAGACGGCGGAGGGGGAAAAAAACTTTTTCCCGGATTGCACCAAGGTCAATTTGGTGGTTTCAGAAAGAAACCGGGAGAAAAAGCTTTATGAAATTAAATAACATATGTTTTGAAAATAGATTTTTATTGCATAGGTTATTCGTATTTAAGACAAAATTTTGTTCAAATATGTCAATTACTTGCAAAATACATTAGGATTAATTGCAGGACTATTTCCACTCGGCGAAGAATAACCGTCTATAGTTTCTTCTTTATTATAAAGTTGAGCAGTTTTTTCCCTGTATTCCCCCATTCAGGCGTTTTTACCGTAAACATTTCAACTTATTGTCTCTCCATTTAAAGTTGTCTTTGATATATACTAAATTTTGCGTTTTTGAAAAAAAAAAAGTTTTTTATCTTATATATATCTACTAATAATAAAAGAGAATGTGTGTGTGTCTGTGTTGGTCCTCTACAGGGCAGACTGCTAGACTTGAAGCTACGAAATTTGGCACAAACATACTCTGAAGGTGGGAATGTGCACCTCGAAGCCCTTTTTTTAAAATTTTAATTAATTAAAAATTGGACGAAATTTCGGCGCTTTTCCTTAACTTCCGAAAATATTACAGCACAAAAATAATTTTTTTCACCGAAAGTGCATAAAATTACCTTTCCAATTCTATCAAATTTCCGTACAATATTTTCTCGAATTTTAATAAATTTTTTGGCATAATTTACAACAATACTTTTTAATGATGCAACGCAACTCAAACCGTTTTCATTGTTTAAACAAATATTTAATTGCCTATTTTTCTTTCATTGTTGTAATCTGAGGATAGGATCTAATACATTTTGTTTTCATATTTTATTTCATCAAGATTTTTTGTGAAATCTGTAAACCAAGCTCTCCGAGATATTGCTTTGCTTACATTAAGAAATATGTCCATCAAGATGAATGGTTATGGTTGCTATGTTACATACTGCTCGCCATAAAATGTGCTGTGTTATTTTAACGTTGAAATCAAATGTATATTTTACAAGAGGAATAAGAAAGTGAAGATTAGAGGTTACATGGCATGGTCAGTAATTTGACTCCATTAGGAACATTTATGAAAACAATGAATAGAAGAGGTCCAATGTCACTAATAGAACATATTTATCACAAAATTAAGTTTAAAATTACGTTTTTAAGAGAACCATGAATAGAAATTGATGCAAGATTCAAATGAAACCATATTCCCGGCAAACAAGATGGTCGCCGAAGGTGGATGGTATATGAAAAATTTATCCATGCCTTTAAAATAAATTTAACTCTGCTTAATTTTTAAAAATAACACCACTTCTACTCCAGCTGAAACACTCCTACTTTTAACTTACAGTCACACAAACCTTTAATTTTTCCCAGGTCTCTAAAATCTACAAACTGTAACTTTCACCACCTAGAAATAAAACTGCCTACCGGTTTTTCTTCACCAGACTCATAAAGTTTCTGATCGTCTTAGCAAAATTGAGGGGAATTCCCATTCCGAGTTGATAAAAATGTGAACAAGTTGCCAACGCTCCCTCTTCTTTTGACACTTGCAGGGTAACACGGGCCGCATGACTAATGTTTTGGGATCATGTTAACATATCAGTTGCCATATCATCACATAAAAAGTCAATATTTTAACTAAGAAATACATTAGTGATTAATGGTTTATCTGCAAACTTCTTTCATCGGTTTTAGAAATTTAAATACATATTGCCAAATCATACTGCATACAAAAAAAAACCCTCAGAATGTTATTGAAAGAGCATTCTCAATCCATTGAGAAACATCAAGCATAATTATACACATAACACAGTAAGAAAAAAAAAGAGCTATTCACAATAAGAGCAATAAATAGATTTAAAAGAAAATAAAAATTTTAAAAGCTGAGCCCTAAAAACAAGGCTTCTTGAAACAAATTTTCACTTGAGTCTGTTTACTTATGCAAACACAACACAATATTCCATGCTAAAATAAGATTTTAAAATCATGAAACAATATAAATATACAAAATACCTAATCTCGAAACAAACTTAATATTATGTACAAGGAAAATAAGTATTTTATATTGCCTGTTTATCATACTCAAATTAATCTAAAATTAGATTTGTGAGTAAACTTGAGAAATTAAATTATTTTCAATTTTTTTAACAATAACATCCTTAGCTTATGTTTGATTTTAAATATTTGTGTCAACTATTAAGATGTATGTATGTCATTAAGTTACATGTAAAAACAAATTTTACAATGAAAAATTACATTGCATGTAACTGTGCTTACAATGATAAATCACTTTAAGTATTCAAGTATTTTATTCATAACAGTATCATATCAAATCAACAAGTCTTTCAAAACATACCAGGTTATAAATAAAAGTAGAACAAAATGGTTTAAAAATAACAGCAGTTTATATGAGAATTAAACAGATAATTTAGTTTACATAAGAAAATGTACATCAAATTTTGTACAAAACTAATATCCAATTGGCAATTGACTAATAAAATAGATTTTAAAATAGGTTGCTGTTATTTTCAGGTACTAAAACTATAAATAAAATATTATTTACAGGTACTGAACAATTTAATTTGTTTTCTGAAGGAGTAACTTAATGCCCTTGAAATGAATAGGTATTATACTGTCACCTACACATGGTGTTAAGTGGATATTCATCACTAGGCCACTCCACATTTTTTGGAACACAGGATGCTAAAGCCCTTCATCAACATAAGAATCCGATGAGAAAGGGTGTAGACAGAGGAAAAAGTCGGAATTCCATACAGTTTGTATTTTTATTTGGGCCAATAGGCCATAAAACTGAAATATGATAGTTGGTTAGGGTGATCGAGCCTCTTGCACAAATGCGAAAACCACAAAATGGGGAAAACAGGGCAGAGGGACCTGTTTTGAAAGCGGGGAGGAGGCACAGTAGCCTAGGGCATTGGGTTGCCCGTAGGAGCAGTTGGCACAGTCAGACCCGTGAATGATCCACCCAATTTTATGGCTGAAATTGGAAACGGTTTGCTAAGAAGCCCTCCAAATGATTTGGAACAGCCTTATGGTGAATGTCCAACTTTAGATACATGCACTTTTTAATTCGGAACACTTGCAAATATAAAGGGGGGGAGGTATGAAGAAATTATAATAGGAGTTCATTTAAATATGTCTGGTAATAAACAAAGTTGGAAAAAAGAATAAAATCAAATTAAACATCAAACTTTTAAAACTAATTTGCTAAAATTTAAACAGATTAATCAAGCAGAAGGAAAAAAGACATACTTTGCATTTGGCAAGGACAGAACTTGTAACCTTACAGTCAAGATATTGGAACCTTAAGGACTAACTGGTACTTCGTTCATATGTGTAAAAGGATATTTACTATCTAGTTTGTTCACTTTTATGGACAGACAATTCAGTAAGTTTTTATTGAAATTTTGCATTTTGCCATTGGGTTTTTAAGGAGATGTAAGCTTTTAAACTATTGACTTTAGATCAACAAGACCTGCAAAGAACTACTTAAATCCTTGAATAATGAATACAACATCTTTTATACTATGCAGGTTGTTAGTATTGGAAATTAGATTTGTTTCAGTAACTAGCTCAGAGTTGCAATTTAATTACTGGATACTTAAAATAATATTTTTTTTCTTTAGTAAATTAAATCAAATTAATGGGAAACTAGCAACCATAATCAGACTAAATGAAAATCGATAACATCAAATGTCTCTGGCAAAATACTGAATAATCTTGCTAAGTAACATTAGATTTCATTAACTCAATTATAAAAAGAAACTTTAAGTATGAAGAGAATATTACCAAACTCCTACAAAAGGAATATTGAATTTGACACCACCTGCAAATAAAGTTTTATCCTAGACACAGAACCTGCAAATAACATTTTATCCACAGGTACAACATCAGTAAATAACAATACAATAGACTTTTATTACACAGAATACTGAATATTGGTATCAAAAACAAAATTCTGAGTTCAAATATCTCAGTTAGTTACTTTTAAGATACACAAAGATCATTTCAGGACTGGGCAGAATGATACTCTTTTGTAATTTAGTTTGACAATATTTGTATATAAAGTTTCATTCATAAGTACAGTAATTATAAATAAACACTTCCTTTAAAATATCAATTTCATTTTAAATAGTTTAAAATACAATAAATAGTATTATTCAAGAAAAATAAAGTCTTTTTTAATGATAACATGTTAAAAAATATATATAAAATTATTCAACCTTCAACAGTCATTTGGAATATATATGTATATATTACTTTCTTAAAAGGTAACAAATAGGTATAACAAAAAAAAAACATACAAAACATACTCGACTAGAAATCAGAATATACCTTTATAAGAAAGAATTCAATAAAGTATTTTAAGTACTTTATAAATAGGGTAGATGCTCCAGTTTCGGCCACTGCACCAATTTTGGCCACATTGGATCTGTTTTTCCAATAATTAACCAGTAATTTCAAATTAACTAATAAGAAGCATTCCAATACTTTAAACAATCCTTATTTTACTATTTTCAATCTGATTGGTTCACTTTTCTCAAACATGTGACTTGTAAAAAAATTAAATGCATGATCATGTATTGAATACTCACAACTGTTAAGGTTTTTGTTAAGGAACAAGTATTTGTAGTTTTTCATCATGAAGCTCTCAGAATTAAATGATTAATCTAAAACTGATTACCCTTAGGGTTTATGAGGTAAGCTTTCTTTTTATTCTGATTTCATATCAAATTAATTATTTTTAAGATTAATTGGGTGGTGGCCAAAACTGGTACTTTAAATTGGTACTGGTACTATATGTGCCAGTTTTGGCCATGCAGGTAGCCAAAAGTGGAACACTACATGTTCCAGTTTTGGCCACATAACTTCATTATTGTGTTTTTAGCCATTACATAAATTTAAGAATATCTGGATGAAATAAAATCAACTAATTTAGTTTCATTTCTAAAATAAAAGCAACTGATTTAGTTTTGTTTCTAAAATAAAAGTAACCGATTTAGTTTTTTTTCCATTTTACATAGTAAGGCTCCAATTAAAAATAAGAAGGCAGGTTGCATTTCTATAAAAAAAATTTTGCTACTCACCATCTAAAGTTGGTAATGCAGTCAACTTGAGGAACCTGAATTGAGTGATGAGGAATATTCTTTTATATGCATAGACTGCTCTAATTTTAAAAATGATTCTGATGAATTTGATTAATGTTGCAATTAAAAATTATAAAAATACATATTTGTGATATTGTTAGTGAGTATAATAATGCAAATTCTTGATTTGTAAGATTTTTTTAAAAATCTATGCTTTTGCAATGTAAGTTTATTCCTCTCCCCATTTTTTGTTTCATATTTTGTCAAAAAAAAATTATGCGAGTATATATAGTTTGTATATTATCAACCAAATTAAATTATAGTTTGTATTTTATCAACCAAATTAAATTGTTTTCTGCATTCCTGTTTCTTTTTTTTTTAAACTGAAATCTGCAGCTAAAATCATCTTAGGTAAATTTTATTACATATCTTTATAAATTCATTGAAAAAATTTAAAATAACAGAAAATAATGTACTAAAATATATATTGCATAAAAATGATTTATTTTTACTTACAATTCATTAAAATGTCTGTTAAAAATATAATATTAGTGTGGCCAAAACTGGTGCATAGAGGTGGCCAAAAGTGGTGCAAGGTGGCCAAAACTGGTGCAAATGGGGTTAATTTATTTAAAAATTCATAACTCTAAATTTAAAATATTATTCAGAAAAATTTTACAACTAGAAGAAAGCCAATAAAATTTGCTAACGAACAGTATAAGTATGATTTAATATGCTTTAAACAGTCATCCACTGTGAAATTTCCATTTCAAACTTTCTCTTAAGGTGGCTAAAACTGGAGCATCCACCCTATTATTAAATAAGATAAGTCAAAGTTTTAATAATAAAATTTTACATCCCCAATTAGATTAGAAAGGAAAACATTTATTTCTCAGGATTTGATGATTCACTGAAAAACAATTCAATCAATTCATTTAAAACATCAACTTTCTGCATTAACAAGAATTTATATATTAAATTCATTTTCCATTCTATAATAAGAACAATAAAAACTAATAGTAAACCCTATGAATTGTTATAAAATCTATACATTTATTCCCAATTCATATGGTTTTCTGCAATAGAAAATCTATAAAATCAATAAATTAGTCATAAATTTCTTGCTAAATATAAAATTGATTTTTAAATATAGGTACATTCTGTCCAAAGTTACAGAATGAATAAAAAAAAATGTAACACCATGTAATGTAAGCCTGTTATACGTAATTTCATATATAACTTACTCAACACTCTTGATTTCTTTCAAGACTTGAGGTAAATAAAATCTTTTCTCTGCAATACCCTAATCTTTCACATTCTGGAATGTCATTTAAATCTGCTGTTGGAATCTCCTTTTCCTTTAATTGGCCTATAAACATACTATAAGAAGATTTAAGAACTGTTTCAAAATCAGATTTATGAAAATTTGCTCTAAGATTTTCAGATAGAATTTCTCCAAAAAATTTTATTTCTCGCACATTATTTATACATTTATAAATCTTCAAAGGAGGGAGATACCAGAGAAATGTATCATTCACATCAGTTGATAATTCAACTCTTTCCACAGAAACATTATGAGAGACATCAAATGATGGTAAAATAAATATTTTTGGCTTATATTTCAAGGAAGGACAATTAGTGTCACTAAATAAATTCAAAATATCATGAAGCAAAATATATTTACCATTATGACCATATATAACTTTGGAATCCTTAATTTGAGTTCCAAAACTTAAAATAATTACAATGCAAGAATTTACACCTCTAAGAGAATCCATTTTAGAGAATTTTTTCAGTTTTGAATAAAGTTTATCTGCTTCTAAGTTGACATGATATTTGTGGTTTTTAAAATCATTTTGTAATAAAGCTGAATCAAGAGCTGAAGCTTCTAATTTATATCCGCACTCCAATTCTTTCAATTCTTCAGAGCTTTTTATTCCTTTAAATTCATAATTCAATATTATGTGATGATATCCATGGTTATCTGATATCTGGTAAGCTGGGTTTGCTACATGACACAATTCTTCAGCTATAGTAGTATAGCCATTTGTTTTCAGCAAATTAATGAAACGAAAGAAAGCTTGTGGCCCGCGAGTAGGTAATTCTTCAAAAAAAGATGCTTCACCATCATAAATATCTTTTAACATATGGGCAGTGAATATTTTTGATTCACTTAAACTATCTTTCATATCATGCAAATTGATTGATTGCTGCAGAGTAGGTGAATATTTTTTGATCACTTCTCTATGTCTATAATCCATGATATTTGTAACCTGAACAGTTCAATACTTTAGAAACTACCACCAAAACTTTTTTTTTCTCACATCTTTTAGTAAGCAGTTCTCGTTAATGTAATTTAATGGTGATTGTTTCAGTCAACTGACATATTTAAAAATTGGCACTTATCGAAAAACACTTAATCAGAAACAAAACTAACTTTGCAACTACCGTCATAACCTATCAGTGGATCTCCAGAGTGACAGGCATGCATACTAATGCAACAGCATTCCAGGTTTTTTTTAATAGTGAAAATGAAAGGAATTCTCGCACGTTTCGTGTGCGGTTGCACTTTTCTGTACTACAAGCGAGTGGCATTCCATGAAGTGAGAGTGGCGCTCAAGTTTATTGAATGTTATCGTTGAACGTAAAAATGGGTTCTACCGTTCATATTGTGTGGTATTCGAGATTTGTTTCGGTTAAACCGGCACAAGCTAAGACTCCCGCACTGGAGCAGGAGCATACGCCGAAGAACAAACCTTCATCCTTCCTTATCGTTCATATGATGATGATGATAAAGCAGTTTGAGATGTATGCTCGCCTCTTGGCTGCTTTATCTCAAAAAATTATCCTTCGATATCGTTCATATAATTTGTATTCGTTCAAACATTCATACAATTTGTATTCGTTCAATCGCTTGTTTTGAGCGCACAAGTATTTGCTTTAATTACACTATCCAGTCCATTGCTGCCAAGTCGATAGTATCGGGTTTTCAGAACTATCGACTAAAACAATCGATAATATCGATTTTCTCAAAACTATCGCTTGAAACAATCGGACAGGAATCCAACACATTCCGTCTTTCAGACCGAGTTGGCGGCTATTGGCTAGGCTTGGGTTGATACACGGTGTTGCCGTATCAGATACATGTTGATACTGATACTGGTTTGTACCCGATAAATTTACTTGTACTTTTGTATCTGATACAGACGGTAACCGATCCATTCTCCTTTGGAACGGAACTGAGTAGTCAGCAATCGGGTACTGATAAACGAGTCTGTTTCCAAGATATGACGCCTTCGGGGAGGAATTACTGATGTTATCCAGATGGCTTCTGTTTTGGCAGCTATAGACGGGTGGGGGTGAAAGGGAGAGGAAAGGATTTCTTGATATAGTTAGTAAATGGAAAGGTGATGATTCCTGATCTAGGATTCGTGTGTATACCGTTAGATGTGGTACTGGTTGGGAATGAAAGTAGGTCATTTACTGGGGACGGAGCTCCAAAATTCACACCGAGCTGTGTTCTTTTATTCAGAACCTGATCAATCTATTTTGTTCGTTTCATATGTTAGAGACAATTTCGTTTGTTTTAGTTTATTTTTTGGAGGGATGAAAAAATGGATACACGAAAGAAATCGTCAATTGGAACTTTTTCACTTTAAACGACAAAGGTATCGCAGTCTGTAATATTTGTCGCAATAATTTTATTTACAAGTCATCATCAACCAACTAAGGAAACAATTGCAAAGAAAGCATCCAACGGTCTTACTATGCCACCTGGACGTCTCTTCACATGCCGTATGTCCTTAAGGCTAATGAACCTCCAGCTGCTGCAAATCGCAATGACGATGATCCAGACCCAATATCTGCGGTTCCAATTCCGACGACTCCGATGAGTGCGGGTGCCAGTTCTTTTGCATTGCCTTCCACGTCCTCCTCTTCTTCAGCTAGCACGCCATCTGTTACGGATACGGCTAGCATCCCTCCGCCCTCTCAACGAACGCAACAGCCGATCAAAACTTCCCACCAGGCTTCCGTAGAAAGTTTTTTGAAACGAAAACTTCCTCTAGCATCAAAAAAATTATAGACAACAACCTTATGAAGCTATTTACTAAAGACTTCCAACCCTTTCGCATTGTTGAGGACGAGGGCTTCAGGGCATTTGTCCAAGTGTTGAACCCTTACTACACACTGCCTTCCAGGAAAACCATTTCTCAAACGTTTCTTCCAGCCGCTTATGAAGAAGCAATGCACAAATTAAAAGAAGTGTATTCGAGAAGCGAAATCGGCAGTGTCACACCAACTACCGACTGCTGGATTCTTCTAACGGAGATAGTTTTATGGCGGTGACTTCGCACTATTTAAATTTTGACATGGAACTAAATTCAAACGTCCTGGGATGCTTCCTACTGAAAAAAGTGGAAGACGAGTGGAATATCAAGGATAAAATTGTATTCTGTGTTTCGGACAACGCGACAAATATTACAAAGGCAACAAAGAAATACTACAATGGAGGTATTTTGGCTGCTTGGCACACACAATCAATTTAGCAGTTAAAAATTCATTGGAAGTACACGAGAATGTCAAAGAGCTAATAAAAAAAATAAAATAAATCGTGACCCACTTTAAACGTAGCACCAAATCAAGTAATAAACTGACAGAAATTCAGAAACAGAATAGATTACAGCCAAAAAATTAATTAATGACGTCGAGACTAGATGGAATTCCACGTTCGACATTCTCGAACGTTTCACTGAACTTGAAATGTCAATTCTAACAACAATTGCCTCATTGGACAAAGATGTAGACGTGCTCCTCCCAGAAGAGTGGCTTCTTGCACAAAAAATTAAATTAGTTCTGCAACCCATGTAGGAACTTACTGATTTCATAAGTGGGGGAAAATATCCGTCATCCTCTTCTGTAATAATCGTTGTCCAAGGCATATAGGAGGACTTGAAGCAATTGAAAACCAAAAAGGAAAACCGCGCAGTTTTTGGACTCATGGTATCTTTGGAGAGTGAACTTATGATGCGCGTAGGATCCCTGGAAGAGAGCAGCATATTCACAAATTCAATATTTCTGGATCCACGACATAAAAATATTTTTTTTTCAAAAGAAGAAACTGTTGATCTGACTAAAATAAAATTACGGATTTATTGGAAGAAGAAATTACTTTGGAAGTTCGGGCCCAAACTTCGCCTTCCACCGGCTCGAAGCCCGAAACAACGAACAGCTGCACAAGCTGCAGCGCCAATAGTCCATCAGTTTTGTGTAGAAGATTTGACAGAATTTCAGAATCGTATAAGACTGTCGGAACATCTCGATCGAGAGCGATTGCCGAAGTAGACAGATACTTGGAAGAACCTCTGTTAGATCTCAATAAAAATCCATTAAAATAGTGGCGAGAACAGGGATACAATTTTCCATACTTAAAAAAACTTGTCAGAAAACATTTTTGTCCGATTGTGACATCCGTTCCATGTGAACGTATTTTTAAAAGAGCGGGACTTATCTTAAATGAGAGAAGAACACGATTATCTTCTGACAAAGTAAAAAAATTAGTTTTTTAAAACTATAATTATTAATTTTTTTCTTTTTATGTCTCTCCCTCTTTAGTTTTTTGTAATTGCACCTATATGTTCTCAATACTTTTGTTAATATACCTACTTACCTACTCTCTTAATAGAAGAGAAATTTTATATTTTTTATAGATATTAGTTTCAAATACTATTATCTCTATATCTACCCAAATTGTTTTCTATAGCTTTGGTTGCTAATTTTATACTTTATTTTTAAACGTTATTAAAAAATAAAGACTTTAATAAAACTTAAAATTATAATATCAAGAGTTTAACTTTCCCTTTGCTTTTAAATATTTCATCGCATATTTATAATTAAATTGAAAAAATATAAATATTTTCTCTTTAAGCATATTTTTAAATCGTTACATTTTGAAAATATTATTTATGTTCAAAGCTTAATTTTTGTGTTCAGCTTATTTTACTTATAATAATTCTGTTTGAGTTACTTATTTGTTTCAAATAAAAAAATGTTTAAAGCAAAATACATTTATTTATTCATATAAAATCCCATCAATCTGGTATACTTAATAAACATTGCAAGGAAAGGAGAAAAAAAATATGTTAGAAATAATTTTATTTCTTGTAAGAAGTAATCTAGGTAGATTGTTTTAAAAAAACAAGGCATCCTAATAGTGTCGTCAAGGCAGAAATAATAAGAGGAATCCTCGCCTTCCAATACCCTCTGACTGTAAAAACAAATTTTTTCCTCTCCTCTTCCCCCCACCCGTCTAGCACTTCAAAACCAAGGCCATCATATCATCATTAGCTCTACCGAAAACGCGAAGCATTCCCAACGAGGAACTGTTTCAATATGATAATTTGTATCATGTTCATACAGTACCATCCGACCGAACGAGGTCGAAGCGATTACCAGTCTTTATCAATCGAGTCCGAGAAGTGATACCGAGTACCTGATACATTTTGCCTGTATCATTTTCGTGTACCTGATACTTTTGCGTACGCGATACAAAGTACCATGTTGATACAGTATCACCCAACCCTACTATTGACTTCGCTGCCGGCTGGGCTCTAGAGCAAATCATCTGTTGAATATTCATTCTGATAGTCAGTCCTCAATACGAGTAGAAGCAATTAAGTGCGCAGAGACCAAATCAGAATTTGTAAATAATATTAAAGAAAAGATTTATAGGTCCTGACTGTTGGTTAGCTTGACCTGGGTGAAAGCTCATGCCGGCAATCCAGGTAAAAAGCGGGCTGAAAGTCATGAAAAAGTAAAAATCAAACAGTTTATAATTCATGAATGGGAAAATTATTGGAACCAACACAACTGAAATTCTATTATTAGAGTCAGGACATTCATGGACAAAGTGGACAAAAAATTTTAATCGTTAATAAATATTTAATATATTTTCTTAGTGGGCATGGTCCTTTTGCGGCCTATTTACATAGATTTCATCTATTGAATTCCCCAAGTTGTTCTTGTGGTCAAGCGGGCGATGCAGATCATTATATATTTGAATGCACGCTCACCAAAGAATTCCACCTCAAGAAGCCTACAGAGCAAAATAAGAAGATATGGTTTAAAAATTTAATGCATAATAAAATGGCAATAAATAAATTAATGAAAGCATATACTATTAGCAACAACATTTGTGATTCACTAAAGAGCCTAAAGTGAAATTGCTTTGAAATGATTTTAAGATATCTTTACTCTTTTACTTCAACACCACTGATTAAGAAAATTTTAAGTAGGTTGTCACTGCTCCCTACCCTAAGTTTTTAGCACTTTATTTACGTGGTTAATTTTAACTGATCATATTGTTTTTAGGTTAATCCTGGACTTATTAAAATGTTTTGGTGTTCTAAATTTTATTGAGCATTCACCCTTGTTTCTATCCTTCTTATTTTTAAAATTTGATCATTTTATTCTTGTATTTTTATTGCTGTTTGACTGACGTGGACTTAATGGATTTTATTGTTTTCTGTACTGGTGAGAGACCACGGGATCTGTTTTTGATGCTGTTTTGTGGGATTTTTAATGATACTTTACAAAAATTTTTATTACCTCCTTCTTTTTACTGATGTGTTGTGCTGAGATTGTTTTTGCGTTTTGCTCATTTGGATGCATATTGGGGCTCCTCCTTTTGAGTGTTTTGAATATTTTTAATGTTGGTTCCAGATCTGGTGATAAAAATCAAACAAAATTCAATTAATTTATGGTTCTCTCCAAGTGTAATATCGATTCAGTGGCTTATTGTTTTTTTTCTTTTGAGTGTGTTTTAGGTTACTTTATTTATTTTGTTGTTGTCCCTTTTTTGCAATGTTTGTAACGTTCTGTGCTGTTCGTGTGATGCATTTGTGTGTGTCATGTCATATTGATATCCTTGTATTTCTTTTATATTTCCCCACAGGTCTTTTAAAGGTCTTACACCCTTTCGGGTAGGCCGGACCGGTGTGGATTTTAAATAAAAAAAAATCGACGGGAACCATCGATAGTTTCTAAACTATCGACTGGAAGAACACCTATCGATAGTATCGCCAGGGAGAAATTTTCTCCCGATATTTTGGAAAAACTATCGACTGCACTGTCGATAGTTGAACTATCGATGCTTACGGAACACTACTTTGGAAAGAAACTTTTCTAGAATTTATCTTGAGATATAAATGAGAATTAAACGTTTTTTTTACAAATGGCAATGCTGGAAAACAGAGTAAAAGGGGGGATGGATGTTATGCTTTTAAAATTCGCTCCTACATACTCACTTGTTTTTGTATTCAAATTTGCGTTTTCGTTATGCTATATTACATTTTTACTCTTAATTTTGAATGTAAAAAAATGAAAACAGTTTATTTCTTAATTACCTCTGTGGGAAATTGAGGGGCGGGTAGGGATGCATAATCCACGATATTTTTAATAACAAATATTTTTGCTATTGTTATTTTTAAATATCTGTTCTAAATAAGTGTGATTTCAATCATACTTTTAATTTTCAAATTCTTATTAAATGTATGTAAAGTGCTTTGAAAAAACATTTAAATAAAAAAAATTCATTTGTTTTCATTACTGCAAAATTTTGTGTTTTTAGTTCCATATATTGTCAATAGATGGTGCCTGTAGCAAAAACTACTTATTTTTTAAAAAATCCGGTCATTTAAGTTAACCGCAAATATTCCCATCAAGCGCGGAAGCCAACATCAACACAATTCACTATTCAGAATCCCACCGGGAGGGCCAGGGCCCCCTGTCTGGGATGCTGTGCTCCCCATCGGGGAAAATTTTTGTACGAGGTATTCAACTAGTTGATAAATAACGATCTGGCGAAAATTTGAGACCAATTTCATTACCCTCGCCCGCCCCTGTACAGCAGGTCGTGCCGAAACAGTGCCCTCCCCCGGTCGGGCAACTGTAACGCCACTCCTGGTTAAAGGCGTCTCGTAAGGCATTGAAAGAGGAATAAAGAAATTTTAAAATTATTCCATTAGGCAATCTATAAAGAGTTACAATGAACTATCCGCGCATTATTTTACAGAAAACTCTATTTCACATTTAATTGAAATTTTATTGTTCATAAACTAAATCAAACCCAAAAAGGTAGATAATTTCGGAAAAATAATAACTCTTCTTAATGTCTCATACTTTTAAAACCTTTCAAACACATTATTATAATTACTTTAAAACCTTATTGCCTTAATTTATTCAATTAGCAAACCTTAGATAAAAGCTAAAATTGCTTCCTCTTTGACTTCAAATTTCATTTTTAACTCGAAATCGTAACGATAAAAGATAATTTAATTAAAAGGTCTATTCAGAATTAAATCTGATGGCGTGAAATTTCGTAGAGATCCGCACTCTGTAACTACATTTTATTATCATTTAAGCTCACCATAACAAGTCCCGCTAATCCAGTGGTAAGATGAGTAATAGCTACTTAGGAGGTCCCGGGTACAAGGCTCTTTGTAAGTGGAAATGTTCATAAAATAACAATACCTTATACAGAAGCTCAGTACGTAGAAATAAAATATACTTCCATGCTCCTAAAATTAATTTTAAAAATATTTAGAATTTCTTTATATTATGCAATATTATATAATATTATCCAATGTAGTTTAATATTATTTAATATGGTATAATATTATATGGTATTATATGACATTATCCAATATTATAAAAAAACATTGTACAATATTGAAAAAATATTACGCTTTACTCTGTTTCAATATTGGGAAAAATATTGTATAATATTACTTTTGCGAATTTTATGACATTATATAATATTATGTGCTACTTGGGCAGTGGCGTAGAGAAGGTATCTGACGCCCAGGGCATAATCCCAGATAGCATGTACATTTGCAGCAAGTTTGATTTTTTCTGGATATTATCTTGTCATGACAAACTTGACGCGATAAATTTGCAGCGAAACTCCTGCAAAGTAACATTGCATAATCGATCATCCCCCTTGCAAAGCAAGTTTGCCGTGAAACTGATACCGCACATTTACAACTCATGACGCAATGACGAAGCGAAAACTCTATTCTTCTTCTCCTGATTGTGGTCCGAGCTAGTATAGTGGTCTGCATATGCGCCTACGGATCCCATGAGCGCGGGCTCAAATCGCGCTCTCCTCTAGATGTCCCTGGATCGTAAATGTAAGCTCTATGAAAAATAACTTAGTATACTCTCCTCGTTTGTGGTCAGAAGAAAAGGGAGGGGATAAAGTGGAAAGTCAGCCTCACCGTCCTGTTCCGCGATAATAAAAGGGGGACTTCTCTGTAGCAATGGCTTCGACGAAGGGGGAGAAATACCCCCTGAATATGCCGTGAATTTGACATGGCAACGTGTTTTTTCTACTGACTTGACACGACAAGTTCACTGCAAGTTTGTCGCATGGTGGCTTCGAAGTTTGCGTTAACTTTCTGCAGTCTTGTTATGAACTTGCGGTCTTGCTGCAAGTTTGCAGACTTGCATAGACTTCTGCAACTTTGTTTCAAACTAAAATTGCTATAGGGATATGATTTTTTCGGGTTCGTACGAGTAGCAAATGGTGATTTAAAAATAATCAAATGAAACGGTATGGAAGCAGATTTTCCCCCCTACTCTAATAAGTAAATAGGCTAATTACTGGGAAAGTTTATAATTCTGGAAAAATAAATAGTATAATATTGAAAACTAGGTTAAACTATATTGTACAATTTTGGACTTATATAACCAAAGTCTTACATTTTACAATGTTTTAATTTTGTAAAATAATATTATACAGTATTGTTTTCAAACTTTACAATATTTGTTTCAGGCCTTTCAAAAGGTTGCTAAGAGCCCTCCTTCTGCGGACACAATAGAGGCCCCTTCCCCCCTCCGAAGCCGTGCTCCTGCAGAGGGGTCCAACCCCCCTTTTTTATCCCCCTTCTTCTGACGTCATCTTAGTCCAACTTAGGGTTATCTGGAATGTAAATTAATTAGATCAATTAGGAATCTTAATTAATCAAAGCTTGATTATTAATTTCAATTAATTTGATTAATCTAATTTTTAATTGAACTTACTTGTACGATTTCGTTGTAGATTGTGACAAAACTTCAAACTCCTCCGAGCCAGGGATGGAACCCGCGTTCATAGAGTTGGAAGGCAAGCGCACTAACCATTATACCGGACGGGGCTACATACGATGGGGCAGGTGGTTTATAAAAAGCTTTCCTACGTCAATTTTGAGGGAATGTTTTTCGAAACGGTTTGCGCGGAAATGCTTTCACAGACTTGTCGTTTAAACCTTGTCGGTGAGGTAGTTCATAAAAAAGCTTTCTTACGTAAACCTTTCGACAATGGTTTCCGAAAAGGTTTGCGCGGAAATGCTTTCGTGGAACCTTCGTCTATGGAAAGTGAAATGGCAACCTTTCCGCAACCTTCTTTGCTATCTGGGTTGGATCCAGTTCCAGGAAAAGAATTGTGGATCCGGATCTGTGAAGTGAACGTATTCGACTCATCACTACCGGAAATCGTCGTAGAAAAGCACAACTTCCGGTTGGAAAAGTTTATCCAGCGGATGACTCACCACATGCACGTGGAGCAAATTGATTGGTTGTTTGAAAAAGAAAATAATTACATAAATACAATTTATTTATCAATAATAATTACCAGAAATAAAGAACAATAATGTCGCATCAGAACTAAACATCAGATAAACCCATTAGCCTTTCAAATAATTCACTCTAAGTAAGTGTGGCTTCCAATCTTCTGAACTTCACATATTTCATGAACAGTGGACGATCTATCCATCATTTAAATAAAATATGGAATGCATACGTTCTGAATTTTATACACATTTTTGAAATATAATAAAAAATTCAAAAATCATGTAAAAAACTAAAAAATAATTTTGAATGCCAGCGTTCACCGATAAGTGATTACTTCGTGATTTACTTATGCAGATTATTATCAGAAAAAGAACCTGCTCTAAGTAGTGAAAGGATTAAATGTATTATGAAAAATTATACCTGAAATAATATTACTAAAATTCATTATTTTGTGTACATAGTTGCTCAAATTTGTGAGGATATATGAAGATTTATTTTTCAATCGAAAGAAAAACCAGAAAAGTAATTGCTTCAGGAATGGCAATCTTTCATCCATTTTCCTGTTTTCAATTCTGTTGTTTGTCATTTACGTGCTACTTATGTCACGGTGCGATTTTAAGTGTTTTCCTTTTGAGTTAGTGGTCATGATTATAAATAAGATTTAAAAGGATTGTTTAATTATTAGTTAGCTGTGTAACACGAAGAATACGCAATGGCCCTAACTTTTGATGAACTGGAAAATAATCCTTTCTATACTTCATTGGAGGTTAGTTTTAAATTTTATTTTTCAGGAAACGGAGGTTTTCCCGCTTATTATTTTGTAATATAATTTGTTTTATGGCCAAAGATTATGTCATTAAAACTGTTTAGAAGGGATTATTTGGTTTTTAATGAAACAAATTAAGATTATCTTTTAGTGCAATGATGGGAATAATTTGTTGGCATATCATTTGTGTTATTGATGCATTTCTATTCTTTGTTATTCATTCATTGCTTTTTAAAATACAGTAGTAGCTGATTTTTAAAATAGTGGAAGTTATATGTGAAAAAGGGTATTTCTTTTCCCTTTATCTGGAGAGAGGAATTAAAAAAAAAATGCACTGCACAAGAAATTTATATGAAAATGTTCCTGACTATATCATTTTCCTAGAAATAATTTGATGAAGTCAGTGTTGGTTTTGGATGTCATATAAATGAAAATTGGTTTAACTCTCATTCAGTTCTATTAGACTTCATCTAATTTTTTATTTGAAGATATAAAACATGCATGATGGAAATAATGTTGGTACTAGTTTTATCTTGCAGATTTTTCTCCATAATATATAACTGTATGCATGTTAAATCACTGATTTTTATTTGTTGCAATCTGTTGTTGAAAGTTTGTCAGTATAATCTTTTCTCAGCCTTTCTCAATTAATGGCAAAGATAAAAATTAGAAATCATTTCTAAAAAAACCATTTAAGATTTTTAAGAACAGAAGTTATTATTTTTATTTTTATAATTGATACACTTTTAAAAATCGGAAGTTAGTATAGTCTTATTAACGTTTAGAGTGGAGATATCATCTGTTATAGGGTAGATGCTCCACTTTTGGCCAGCACCAGTTTTGGCCACATTGGATCTGTTTTTCCAATTATTAACCAGTAATTTCAAATCAACAAGAAGCATTCTAACATTTTAAACAATCCTTATTTTACTATTTTCAATCCGATTGGTTTAGTTTTCTCAAACATGTGGCTCGTAAAAAAAAATTAAATGCATGATCATGTATTGTATGCTCACAACTGTTAAATTTTTTGTTAAGGAACAAGGTTTTGCAATTTTTCATCATCAGGCTCTCAGAATTAAACGATTAATCTAAAACTGATTACCTTTAGGGTTTATGAGTTAAGCTTTCTTTTTATTTTGATTTGGTATCAAAATTAATTATTTTTAAGATTAAATGGGTGGTGGCCAAAACTGGTACATTAAATTTACTATGTGTGTCAGTTTTGGCCATGCGAGTGGCCAAAAGTGGGACATGTAGCGTTCCAGTTTTGGCCACATGCTTCAACATTGTGTTTTAAAAATACATTACATAAATTTAAGAATATCTGGATGAAATCAAATCAACTAATGTAGTTTTGTTTTTAAAATAAAAGCAACTAATTTAGTTTTATTTCTAAAATAAAAGCAACTGATTTAGTTTTGTTTTTAAAATAAAAAGTATATGATGTAGTTTTGTTTCTGAAATAAAAGTTATAGATTTATTTTTGTTTTCAATTCTTATAGTAATCAAAAATTAGAGGGCAGGTAGTAGCATTTCCATAAAAAGATTTTGTTACTCACCATCTTAAAGTTGCTAATGCAGTTAAGGCCATTCAAAATTGAGTGTTAAAAGCATCTCCATTTTGAATGTTTACCTCATATTTATGTTAGAAAATTTACAACTTGAACCTTACTCAAGTGATGAAGAATATTTGAATGGATTGCTCTAATCTTAAAAATGATTCTGATGAATTTCATTAATGCTGCAGTTAAAAATTATAAAAATATATATTTGTGGATATTGTTGGCATTTAATTAAATGCAAATTCTTGGTTGTGTAAATAAAAAAAAAAAAAAATCCCATGCTTTAAATATTTGCAATGTAAGTTTATTCCTCTTCCCATTTTTTGTTCCATATTTTATCAAAATAGTTATGTGAGTATATACAGTTTGCATTTTGTTTTCTGCATTCCTGTTTCTTTTCTTTTAAAATTGAAATCTGCAGCTAAAATCGGAGGTTGGTATCTAGAGATTCACAAACCACATATTCGCCAATATCAAAGGATAAATTCAGTAGCGTCATTGAGACTTCACTATACGTCATCAAGCATTTTGAGTTTTTTACATATTACGCGGATTTTTATAAAACTTAAAAATATTTTTAGATATTTTAATAATAAAATACATTTTAATTAGGATGATTTCAATTAGTAAAAAAAAAGTGACAAATAGAACTTGTGTTTATTTAGTGATTATATATTTTTCCGATCATAGTTAGAGATTTTTTCTTTTCTTATAATAAAATCGCTTTGCATGGAATTTTTAAGTGTTATTAAAGAAATAATAGATCGATTCTCTTTTTTCCTATTGCATTGTATGATAATATTGTAAGTTATCATGTAATATATTACTGATTTATATTTCGAAGTTAATGTCGTTACAGTAAAGCTAACTAGGCTTATAAACTGGAATGCGATCCAGTACAAAAGTCTGGATAGTTCGAGTGTGATGAAGAAATGGGAGGAGATTGTACTTTTTTTTAAGATTTTTCTAAATAATTTTTTTTGTCGTTTTGAAATATGTCATTAAATATAATTTTTAAGAATATTTCTGATCTTCCATAACTTATTTATATTACAAAACTATATTATGAAGATTTTAATTTAACGTTGA
>BGPR01000001.1:6165545-6261972 GCA_013235015.1 Araneus ventricosus
AGAAAATGCAATTTAAATAATGTATTTAATTCATAAGTATTCATGGTTTTCAGGATATTCAATCTTTACTCAAATTCAATGTTACTGTTTGAAGTTTAAATTTAAAAATATCAGTTTGTACAAGAACCCTCATCATTTAGCTTTTAAAGAGAAATTGAAATTCACCTCACTGAAATGCTGGACAGCTCTGAATTTTAATGGATTCAACCGAATTTTTAAAAGTTGTTTCATATGTCTGGTTTGATGTTATGAAAGAAAAATTTGCTGCGCCTCAAGACAAGCAGTAAAAATTTAGTCAAACACTTGTATTTCCTGTAATATTCAACGTATTTACTTCAAAGTTTAATACAATACTTCTGTAACATATTGTCAAGTGTTCTGCAAATTTTGAATAATTTGAATGAAAACTCTGCATGTTATAAGCAAAACACATGCAGAAAAATTTGGGATTTTTTAAAGAAACATTTATATCTTCCCGAATATTTGTGCTATGTTTAAGAAAATGCATGTAAATATTATGCACATTAAACCATAACCATTGATAAAAGTTGCATCTCGTTATCAGCTTTCTGTGAAACAGGATGCGTGAAACTCCATTTTCGCCTTCATCCCTTTCTGGTGGTCCCCCTAATTGCCCTCGTGACTGAATCTTCACTGTAATATGTATATGATACTCTATTGAATGTCACGCGATACTCCAGAACCGATTTTGAAACATAGTTTTTGTATTAATTGCAAATTTCTCACATTTTATGAAATGATCCTTAACTTCTGCATGCCAGTGTATTTCACTCATCAAAGTCATTGTAGATTAGTGAACAGTTCTGACTTTTGTATTGGAATGAGACTGATTCATGTTTTAGTTTCTTTTAATATATGTGGAACTGGCCCACATTCAAAATCATTTTATTCCAAATGTTCTTGCATTGAAAGTAATTATTGACCTTTTCCCTCGATTTTGTGGGATATGTGTTATGCGAGTTTGTTGTGATGGGAGGTTTGGAGTGAGGAATGCCTATTGAACTATTTTTCTAGTAGAAGAACCATGCTTCAAAATTATACATGTCCCTAACAGTTTGAAATATAAAGCTGGTATGCTTGCTTTTACGTTACAGTTTAAAAATTTTTGAAACATCTTTGTATAACAGGAAGTTAGTCTCTTGTCTCACAAAATTCTTAATTCTTTTTCTCAAAAATTTCCTTAAAATTGTTTAAATGCATACCTTTTCTGGTATTTTGGAGAAAACCAAAATTTCAGCTCTTTATGCAGTCACATATATACCAGATCATGACTGATAGATCTCGCATAACTTCATTCTTATCTTTTGCTTATCCTTTCTTATCATTTTCTGTAATATGTCTTACTTGGTTAAAAGTCTGCCCATCATTGCAAAGTAAATTAAATTTACCTTCTTAAATGTGATTTTGTTTCAAAGTTATCTTATTTTTTTATAGCTTGCACTTTTTTATTAATTTTCAAGTGGAAATATTAGTTCTTACTAGAATGTGTGGAGAATTTTAAAATTAGACTTTATTTCACACTTTTTTACTTCAAAGGTGAACTTCCAAATTTGACCCTTTCTTACTATAAAAATTTGTTCCCACATAACTCTGGGATATTTTGTAAATACACAGGATATGTCAATACTTCTTCCAAACATATTCCTCAATTTCTGAGAGTTTCCTTGTCAATGAGAGAGAAGCTTCAGTGTTATTTTTATTAGAGAATTTTCTTTTCAATATTTTATGTTCATAAATTATATTTGTGAATTTCTCTATAGCCGTAGAATGATATATTAGCTTCATTTAAAATAAGAGTCTAAAAGACATTTTGGGATTCTGCCTTTAAAATGTAATTTTGCCATCCAAATTTTAAGTGTTCAAATAGTTTTGTCGTATGATAAAATTTTTCAAATGGGGGAAAAAAAAGACGATTCAGGTGTTCAAATTTATTAAAATTATTCTTTTAATTATTTAAATTTCATATACTGATAAATTATTAGTATTAAACAATATTGTAGAAAGAGGGTAGAGATAAGTAGATTATAAATTATTGTGTAGTTCTTTTTGTCCATGACTGTTTATTTAAATTTTTTAAAAAATGATGGATTTGAAATTCACTATATATAATCTGTCTTTTATAACATTTTAAGGTTTGTTTTCTTTTAATCTTTTAATAATTTTTGACCCATATTTGGTTTATTTGAAGTAAGTTTCCTGTCTTTTTTTGGAATAAATTAGAATTTCATTATTGATTTCAGTTTTGCTGAGAAATTTCTCTTGCATTTAAAATTGAAATAAGTTTTTCACATTTTTGTTTTTTGCAGACCAAATTTTCTGAAAAATTGAAGGAAGCACAAAAGAAACTTTGGCTCATTTGTGTTCCATTTCACAAAAGTCTGAAAGGAGTAACAATCACTAAAGAATTTGTAGGTAAGCTGTTTTAACTTTCATATAATTGTTTAACAAAAGGTAGCTGGAAATCTTATTCAATTTTTATTTATTTGCAGATATTCATGTTTTGAAACCTTCTCCCTTCTTTAAAAGGTAGAGTTTGATTTTAATAAACTAAGTTAGATCATGAGTGTTATAATCCCTGTGTTAATATTTCTTTTTCATATTTTTCTTTTCCATTAGTCATTTTGTCACAACAGATATCAATAATCCTTTGAGTTTTGAAATTGAAGATGACAGCATCAAAACTCAAACAGGTGAGTTATAAAGCATCATCACTTTATTTTTTTTTATGCAGCTTTGATAATTTTCTATGTTTTACCCTTATTTGTTTCACTTTTAGGGACCATAAAAATTTTAGCAGAAGAAACTGCCTACAATGATGTAAGTTTTTTCTTTTTTTTTTTGTCTTTCTGTTTTGAGTAGTTTTTATATACTACAAGTATTAGCTAATGATATTTTATGAACTGCAGTATCTTTGTCTTTCGAAATGGCAAGGTTGATTGTTAAGTCTAGCTTGAATTGTGCTTTATGCACATTACTTTCTTCAATTCTTTGGAATAATATAATGAAATACACTGAAGTGCCAAAAGGCACAGGATAGCAATATGCAAATATATAGTTGGCAGTAGCATCACATAAGAAATGTATAAATGAGCAGTGCTTTGTCATGGCTTTCATTTGTACTCAAGTGATTCATGTGAATAATTTTCTAATGCAATTATGGCTGCACAACAGTAACAGGTTTTGATGTGGAATGTTGGTTGGAGCTAGATGCATGGGGCATTCTATTTCAGAAATTATTAGGGAATTCAGCATTTCCTGATCCACAGTGTCAAAAGTGTGCCGAGAATATATAATTTCAGGCTTGCCTCCGACCATGGACAACTCGGTGGCTGACCACGCCTACTTAATAACCGAGACCAGTGATATGTACATAGAGTAGTCAGTGTTAACAGATGAGCAACAATGTGTCAAATAACAGCAACAGTCATTGTGAGATGCAAGATAGGCATTTCCTGGAGGATAGTGCAACAAAATTTGACATCAGTGGAATATGGCAGCAGAAGACATGACTCGAGTGCCTTTACCAACAACATACCATCAGCTGCAGCGCCTCTAATAGACTCGTGAACATAGCGGTTGTACCCGAGATGACTGGGAAAACATTGTTTGGTCAGATGAGTCACAATTCTAGTTGTTAAGAACTGATGGTAGGGTTTGAGTGACGCAGACCCAAATTGTCAACAAGACACTGTGCAAGCTGGTGGTGGCTCCATAATGGTGTGGAATGTTTTTACATAGCATGTGCTAGGTCTTCTGGTCAAACTGAACCAATAATAGACTGGAAATGGTTATGTTCAGCTACTTGGTGACCATTTGCTGCCATTCATGAATTTCATGTACCCAAACAAAACGATAGAATTTTCCAGGATGGCACTGCACCATGTCACCGGGCCAAAATCATTCATGATTGGATTAAGGAACATTCTGAACAATTCTGGTAAATGGTTTGGCCATCTGAATTGCCAGACATGAATCCCATCAAAATGGGACATAATGAAGTGCACAAAATCCTGCACTGGCAATACTTTAATAATTATGGATGGCTGAAATGGATGAATATTTCTTCAAGGGACTTCCGATGAATTGCTGAATCAATTCCACATTTAGTTGCTGCACTATGCTGGGATAAAGGTGATGACCCAAATGATATTAATCCATGCTTTTTGGCACTTCAGTGTATAGATGAATTTGTTGCATGAAGTATCAAATTCTTTGAATAAAATGCATTAGTTAATCATTGCAAAAGAAAAGTATGCAAATTTGTTTTTTAATAACTCATTGCACTTTAAAACTTAATTACTAGAAAAGAATTGTAGTTATAATAATGTGCTTGTTTATTTTCAATATTTGAACCATTGAATGCTGGAAAACAGTTTCATTCCTAATACATTATTTTCTTGGTGTGCACATTGTGAAACTCTTGAAACATTTTGTGTAAACTCTTATAATATTAAGGGGAAACTATTTTTTTCTAGAATGTGTCAAATTTGTTGCACTAGTACAAAAGAAGAAACAGATATTGCAAAAATAAATTTGTGACTGTAGAGATTATAGTAAGAGCAAATGAATCGAGACTAGCTAGAGAAATGTTCGACATTTTGTTTTGTAGTATACACTTTATTCCTTTGAGGGGAATGTAGTAAAATTATCTTTTTCTTTAAATTGGACTAATTGTTTCGTTTGGGCATATGGAATTTCTTTTTCTAATTCCTTTGTAGTACAGTACTTGCTGTTTGTTAGATATCTTGATCCAAACTGCCTCTTGATTTCACTCTTCATGTAAAAAGTTTCATTAATATCAAAGTACAAAAATTATATTGAATTATTGATCAAAATCCAGAATTTAAAGCTATGTGTGTGTAAGAAATCTTTTACCTGTTACCTTGTTGAATGTTTAAAGTATACCTAATTCAAGTTCCTTCTTTTTAGTACACCAACTCAAATCAGCTCTCAATCAACTTGACTTATTTTAAGGGGCTCATTCAGCATCATGAGCCCCTTAAAATGCTGGATTAGCAAATCAATATCCATTGCATTCCATTAAATGGGGATCTTCTGGTCCTAGTCCATATAAATTGGTACCACCAATCTCCACTCTCTTTCTATGTTTTGGCTTTAGTGGAGAGTACAGTTTATATTCTAAAATTTAAATAATGAACCTTTAAAGGAGGAACTTAATTATTTTGTTATTTATTTTAAAACCACCTATATTGCATATATTTGTTATGTATGTAAAATGGTGGAATTATGTATTATCTTTAAAATTAATTCTTATTTATTATTTTTAGGATTATAAACCATATAGGATATTAATAACTGAAACTCCACTATGTTCATCCAATGTCAAGGTAATATTTAACGAGAACTGTTTCAATATTTTGTTAGACATTTTTATTTGATTAAATACTGATAAAAGGTGTGCAAGATAATGCATGTAGTTGTTTGTAAATCACTTATTAAATATAATGTTTTGTGAAAAGGTAAACAATACTGCACAAATTGTATGAAGAAAGCTAAGATTTCTTTTTGAACAAGTTTTGAATGTGATTATATGTCTGTTAACATGAATAATTTTTCTTTTTGGAGGTTAGATTTGTTGAATTGGAATTGTTCAAGGGGCGTAATTATAAGGATACTATTAAGACTTGCTATTAAGCTTTAAAGAAAATAAAATAAATTTTGTATAACTTATAATTTTGCATATCTTTATTTTGAGTTAGTACCATGTTATAATTTGTAAGTATACAAAGCAATATCCTTTTTTTCTCTCTCTCTCTTTATGATTTCTGTATGATTTAACATTTAGGTTATGATGTAGGGGAAATCGTGAATATTCTATTAAAACAGAGATTTAGATGAAGAAACGGGAAAGTTCTTATCCCTGTTTATATTATTAGAGGATAAGATTCCATCATTAGCAATAAATCTAATGTTCACACATATGGGTAATGCAACTCCTGAAAGAAATAAAAGTGTCTACAAGGTGATTAGAAAGCACATTAACAGCATGAGGCAAGTAAAACTGATAACTTAGTGGTGCAACTGTTATGCCATCCTGTACACATATGGAGACAAAAAAAAAAAAAAAAAAAAACCTATTGGTGCAGCATTTGTACTTACCCATATGGAAAAGAAACATGCATTACTTTGTAATTTATAAGTTCTCCTCTGTGTTCAGTCTAATTCTAGAGCAAGATGTTAACCATTAAAATATTGCATTTGATAATGTTTTAAGTCCTACACAACAATTCACACCACTGCATCAAATAGGTTCTTTTCAAAGATTTTTGTCTTGGGACGAGGGGGTTATTATACTTGACTATTGACAAATTTTTGTAGAAAAGGGAAGCTAATATGTTGATTAACTGTGCAGAGTGTCTCAGGATTTCTCACAGTATGCTTGAAGGTAAAATGTTATAGCCTCTATATTCCTACTGATTGGATATTGGTTTTTTTTCTGAAGTTTGTGGCAAATGATTTCGAAAATATATAATTTGTATATAAATTTTTCACTATTATTCATATTAGTGGATTTTTAAATGTGGATTAAGTGATTTGTATACATTTTGTCTTAAGTTTTTCAAGTAACAACCCATTCAGGACGAACGACACATGTGCATTTCCACTAGATTCTCCTCGGGGATGAACGTCGCTTCCTTGTGTTACGGCAAATCCTCCTCTACAGGAGGATCGACACACATGTTGGGCTTTCGGAACGAAATGTTTACTATCAGGTGGCATTGCTAACCCATGTTTCTTTCAAAAGATTGTTCCTATACATTAGTATTTCAATCTCCGAGGTCCAAATGTGGTTGGTCATGTGTCTGTGAATCATTGGATTTTTGTGAGTGTAAAGAGAAACGTGCTAGTGAGTGTAAAAAGAAACATGCTTAAAGAGCTCTTTAAAAGCTCTTCTAAACTATTGTAGCATCAATAGTTTAGAAGATACAGGGGGATTTAAAAGTTAATATTTCTAAAATTCCTTATTGTAATGGCAAAATCGATTAAAAGTGCTGAATCAATTACCCTCATAATAACCTCATGCCTATAATAATTATACAAGGGTAGTATTGCCATGTGTCGGAGCGGAGGTAATAAACCCATTTGATGAACGATTATGCTTCTTTCCTCCCTCACGTCCGTTCCCCATCACAAGTTTCCTTCTACTCGTAGTCCAGTCAACAAATTGTAAATTTTCAAAAAGTTGTAGTTTTGAAACTTGGAACAGCTGTTGGGAGAGTGCCCTAAATGACGTACTAAAAGTCCCCGCTGGTGGAGGGTGAGCATTTGTACAGGGAGGTTGAAATGGGAGATTTCTCAGTTTTTCTTAAATATCTCAAACTATGGATCCTAGCTAAAAAAAAAATTAAGCATAAAATAAAACTAAATTAAATTTCCAAAAAAAAAAAAAAAAAATAGTCCTAAATGTTTTTTTTAGAATGAAATTTTAGAAGATACAGGGGAGTTTAAAAGTGAATATTTCACAAATTCCGTATTGTAATGGTAAAATAAATTAAAAGTGCTGAAGCAACAACCCTCAAAACGACCTCATGCCCATACAATAATTATACGAGGGTGGTATTGTATGTGTCAAGAGTAGTGGCGGTATCGGGAGGGGCGACAAGCTTATTTGATGAACAGTCGTGTTCCCTTCCTCCTCTCACGTCCGTTCCCCTCCACTAGTCCCTTTACTCAGTCTTTTGGTTCTGTTAACTCCCCTCCCCAAATGAGTGTATTTAGACAGTACATATCTATGCTGAATTTAACTTAAAAGCTCGCATCCAGTCTATCACAGTTCGACAGAAACATTTTCTTGCCATTGAAGAAATAAGACCAGGAATGTTCAATTACTAACACAGAAAATGGCTGTTAAAGGAACTAAAATGAGAGTCGCTACAGGGGATGCTGATACTTATATTGTGAGATCTGGGTTAGAGAAAGCAACTTCTCATCCCAAGGGAAAGACTTGGACCTAGTTGTGTTACTGATTGCTTTGACACCACCAGAAAGTAACATTTATTTTATGAAGACTGGCAAGGGAAAAGTAGAAGCTAAATTATTTTTTACAAGAAAGCTGCAGAAAGAGTTTTCTTTTGCATCCCCCTTCTCCATGCATCCTTGGCTGTGACATTACACCAGATATTTATAGAAAGAGCAAAGCACTATAGTTATATTGTTCAAAATCAACTAAACCAGATAAAAACATTGCTGACATCTTTTATAACCCCTCATCAATGCCAGATATCTCACAAGCCAGTGAGAAGGTGTTCCTAGTATAAAGTCGTTGCTAATGAACATAATTTGAATAACCATGGATATGTAGTATTTCTCAAATCATCAACCAAGATCAGAGCTGATCTTTCCTCAATTTAACTCGGAAAACTAACATTTACAACCACTTATTGTAATTATGTACTTTTTAAAACTGCTATAATATTCTAAACTATTCATCCTAAGAACAATGTGTAGGACTTTTTATAGGGAATTTAATTTAGTTTAATTTTATACTTAAGTTTTTTTCGCTAGGATCCATAGTTTACGAGATATTTAAGAAAAACTGAGAAATCCCCCCTTTCAACTCCCTTGTACCCCCTGAGCACCATCCACCAGCGGGGACTTTTAGTACGTAGTTTAGGGCACTCTTCCCAACTACTGTTCCGAATTTCAAAACTACACCTTTTATTTAAATTTACAATTCGTTGACTGGACTACTAGTAGAAGGAAACTTGTGAAGAAGAACGGATGTGAGGGGAGGAAGGGAGCATAATAAGGTTTGTTGATTCAGCACTTTTAATCGATTTTACCATAACAATAAAGAATTTTAGAAATATTAACTTTTAAATCACCCTGTAACTTCTAAACTATTGATGCTACTGAAACAAAGTAGGACTTTTTTTGTAGGAAATGTTATGTAGTTTAATTTTGTAATTGAGTGTTTTTTGATAGAACCCATAGGGGTTTTTGAGATATTTAAGAAAAACTGAAAACACCCCTTTAACCCACCCGCGCAATCCCCATCGGCGGGGACTTCTAGTTTGTTGTTTAGGACACTACCCCCAACAACTGTGCCAAATTTCAAAACTACACCAATTTTTTTCTATTTGTTGTTTTGGCCTTCATTGACTGGACTAGTATATGGTCCTTCCCAGTTCTGTTGTAACCTGGGACTCGGGTCTCTTCGTCGCTTCGGGTTATACATCCAGACTAGATCTCCCTCCTTAAAATGGTAGCCTGTTGCTCTGGAGTTGTAACGATTTTTCATTCGTTCGCTGGCCAGTTTAATTCACTCTCTGGCAAACACATGTACGCTTTCCAAACGTCCTTCAAATTTTTCATGTATTCACTTGGCTAGGAAGGCGTTTCACTTGGTTTTCCAAAGACAATATCACAGGGCAATTGTAGCATTCGACAGAAGGCATTTCCTCTGGAGTCAATCTTGTTCCACGCTCTTGTAGGCCTAGGGAAAGAGTGGCAAATGTGTATCCCAATCTGTCTGGTTCTTTGAAACAAATAAAGACAGATGATTTAAAATCATTCATTTAAATCTCTCGACCATGCCATCGGTCTCGGGATGTAAAGTGATCGTTCGGGTTTTCAGGATTCCCAAAAGCTTGTAAAGCTCAGTAAAGAGGGCGGAATTAAAATTTGTACCTTGATCCAAATGCAATATCATAGGCACGCCATAACATGAAATCCAGCTTCGTACGAGGTCTTCTGCTACAGTCGTGGCTTTCTGTCTGGAAATGGAAATTGCTTCAGGCCACTTGGTAAAATAGTCCATTAGTACTAGGACATATCGATTGCCTTTTGTTGTTACTGGAAAAGGTCCTAAGATATCCAAAGCCATTCTTTCAAATGGTGCGTCCACATTATAGCACTGCAAGCAACCTTTAGTCCTTGTTTTAGGTCCTTTTCAGGCTCCACAAGCATGGCATTCTCTACACCATTTTTCAACGTTGGCACGAAGTTGATCACAATAAAATCGCTCTCGTGTTATGCTTAAACTTTTCATGACTTCAAAATACTCTCCACTTGCGCTGACATGAGTCTTTAGCAGAACTTTTGGAATTCTACTCTTTGAGAGAATTAATTGCCATCGACAGGAGCTTCCATCGTCACTTTCCCATCTGTGGTATAGAACACCATTCTTAAGATGTAAGGAGTCCCAAAGAGCCCAGTATCGTTTTGTTGCAGGACTCGGGAGCGATTTCTTGCCAAGATGGTCAATCCACCGAATTTAGTTTCTTCTCCAGAATTGGCTTAATAGCAGGATCTTCTAGCTGGTCCTTTTGGATCTCGCATGAAGACCAGGGATCTACAGATGTCGTTGTTAAAACTTTTACAGAAGTAACTGTCTCTATTCCAAACTTTTTCTCGGCATTAGCGCAATGTTTGCAGCTTTCTTTACGGGGTCTTCGAGAGAAAGCATTTGCATTTCCGTGAGAAGTCCCTTTGCAATGCTGGATTTCGAAATTGTACGCCTGAAGTCTTTGGATCCAGTGAGCTCTCTGGCCTTCAGGTTCCTTAAAATTCAAAAGCCATCTTAAGGAAGCATGATCAGTCCGCAAAAGAAATTTCTGTCCATAGAGGTAGTGATGGAAATGCTCTATAGATTTAACAATGGCCAGCAATTCTTTACGTGTGACACAATAATTTCTTTCTGTCTTATCCAAGCTCTTACTGAAGTAAGCGATGACATGTTCCTCGTTTTGAATATTCTTGGACAGCACTGCTCCTATTCCTTCATTACTAGCATCCGTATCCAAAATGAAATCTTTTTCAATCCGGGAGTAGGTCAAAATAGGAGAAGATGTCAAAGCCTGCTTTAGACTATTGAAAGCTTTCTCACATTCATCTACCCAACTAAAGTTTGATTTAGCTTCAGTTAATTTATGTAGAGGTCTTGCTATTGTGGAGAAATTTTTCACAAAATGGTGATAATAGGTGCACAGTCCAAGGAAACTTCAGAGGTCATGTACTGTGTCTGGATGAGGCCAATCAACTACTGCCTTAATTTTTTCTGGATCGGTTTTAACTCCTTCTGCTGAAATAATGTGTCCGAGGTAAGCAACCTCCTTTTGAAAGAACTTGCATTTCTTAGGGCTTAACTTAAGGTTGGCATTTTGTAGCCTCTGGAATACTTTATGAAGGTTATTTAGATGCTCTTCAAAAGTTTGTTCGACTATTATGTCTTATAGATACACTAAGCAGGCTTCAGACGATAGTCCACGTATTCATTATCTTAAATTGCCAAAGTCTTTTCCGGTGGTGAAGGCTGTCTTTTCTCTATCTTTAGGTCGGGTCTCAACTTGCCAGTATCCACTTTTCAAATCCAGTGCCATAAACCATTGACTTCCATTCAAAGCATCCAGGGTGTCATCTATTTGTGGTAGGGGATAACTGTCCTTTTTCGTAATTTTGTTCAGTTTCCTATAGTCAACACAGAATTGTGTTGATCCACCTTTCTTTTTAACAAGCACAATAAGCGAAGCCCAAGGATCTGATGATTCCTCAATTATCCCATTGTCAACCATTTCTTCAACTAGATGATCTGCTTCTTCTTTCCTTGCAAGAGGCAAACATCTTGGGTATTGCTTGATTGGTGGATGGTCACCTGTATTAATTCTATGTTGTGTCATATTGCAGTGGCCTACATCAACGTCACAGGTTGAAAACAAGTTCTGAAATTCTTTAAGTAACTTCCTTACTGCTGTTCATTGTTCTTCATTAAATATTTCAAGATTCTTCAAGGTTGACGATAGATGTTGTGCTCCAGAAAATTCTTGAGGACGAGTGACGATATCCGCCACTGGTTCACAGGTTGCAGTAACAGTTCCTTTGTCCAGAATCTTGGGTTTATTGTTCAAATTCAGAACTCTAATGGGAATGGCTTCCCTTTCCAAATCAATGAGTGTGGCCACCACAAGAACACCTTTCTGGGAGACTAGGCTAGGAAAGTCCATTACAGCATATCTGAACTGTTCAGGAACTCCCTGGATAAGACATTCTGATCTTGCTGGTATTATAGTTCTCTTTTTGTCCAATACGGAGCAAGACTTTGAATACCGTACACGGGCTGAAAACAGAGGAATTTCCTCTCCTCCTGTCCGTATCTCGTTGTTCTCCAGGTCTACTGTAAAATTAAATTTTTGAAGGAAATCCAGGCCAAGAATATATGAATCGGTGATGTCAGCTATGTAGATTCTGTGCTGAAATTTTCTTGACCCACATTCAATGGATGCTTCCAATTTGCCTCGTATTTCTGTTTTTCAACCAGTAGCGGTCTTTAAAGAAATTTTAGGAGCCATGTAAATAAGCTGTTCCTTCAATTTTTGTGCCAAGTCTGTTCTTAAAGGAGTGACATTTGCACCTGTATCCACCAACATCAAACACTGGATACCGCAAATAGATCCTTCTAAGTAGAGTTCATTTTTCTTTCCGCTAACTGAGGAGACTCTTGTCCTTCTTCAGGGGCTTTATTCAGAGAAGTCAGCCTTCGCCCCGCAAGACAGCCGTATGTTAGTTTTTCTGGTTCGAAGTAATCGCCTGGCACTCCCTCTGAACGTGCCCCTTGTTGTTGCACTTCCAGCAAGTCACGTACAAGTTTCGCCGAGGAGTGTTCTTCTTTCCAGCAACACTACTGTTTAATAATTTTTCCAGCCTGTTAAAGAAGAATTCAAATTTATCATCTGTTTCTCTACTCGTATGATCCTCTGTCTCGATTGATCTGACGTGTCTGGATGTCTTGGAAACAGTTCTCGCAGCCTCATGTTTCATACGATAATCCAGAGATGATTTCAGATCTTTTGCATCCATCAATCTGGTTGAATGTTGCGTATCTTCGTCTCTGATGGCGTTGACGAAGTACTGGGCTGCTAAACTTTCCCGAACATCCAGAGGGCACTCGGCGTAGTCCAGGCTCATTAGTTCCACATCGGCAGCCATTTCTTGAATGCTTTCTCCTGGCTTCTGTCTTCTTGTTTTCAATTCAGTTCTTTAAAATTGCGTCAGGTGGCTGTCTCCAACTCTGGATTCCAAAGCCTTCTTGATGGTCATTAGATCTGTCAACTTATCAACTGGAATTCCTTCAAGAACCTCCGCCACTGATCCTTGGAGCGATGCCACAAGTTGACTGGCTTTCACAAAATCCGTTCATCCATTTGTAGAGCTTACAACGTCAAACTGAGTATTAAAGACTGTCCATGATGTTTGTCCGACAAATGTCAAGGATTTTATTGTCGGTCTGGGATGCATGAATTGTGGACTTGCCGAGAAACTGAATGGTCTATCCTCAAGTTCACTGAGCCTCCTCTTAATGTCGCTGATCTTCCATTGAACTTTGTGCTCCACTTCGTCAATCTTCCCTTTAACTTCGACTCTTCACGTCCTCAATCTTCATTTGAACTTTTTCCTCTACTTCATCAACCTTCCTCTGGACCTCGCCCTTTACTTCGTTAATCATTCCTTTCATTTCTTCTTGACCTTTCTCCATTCGCTCTTGTCTGGATCATATCTCTTCTTGTCCAGCCTTCATCTCTGCCATCATGGCAAACAGTTTTTCAAATTGTTTATCCATAGATCAGGTCAAAGGTCCGGTCTCTGGCATTCACAGGAAAATCAAAATATCCTATTTCTGACACCCACACCAAATGTGACAAAATTGTCTTGTGGGTGTGCAATCCAATAAGCAGGATTTAAAAATAATAAAGCTCTTTATTTTACAAATATTCTAAGCAAAGAAACGTAGCACAAGTATTAAAACAGCACTTGTAAAAATTCACAACAAAGATTACCATTAAATCTCAACACAGTGCTGAAAGGCTTCTTGTTAGCTCACCAGCTTTCTTGCTTTTATACTTTTTCAATAGAAAGTGACGTGATCTCCAGAAAGTTCATGAAGCCAGTAGAAATAGTTTGACAGTTCGAGGTCTTTCTAGAAAATTCCTTTTGTTGCCAAATTTATCACCAATATTAGCACCTCAGGGAAACAACTTTATAGCTTTGTAACATATAATTTATATTTCATGATATTGGACATTTATGTATTTTGTTTGTAGATAAATGATTAAGGTGGCTGCTGTGACTTTTTATTTTCTAGATATATTTAGTTATGCATTTCATAAGTTTTTACTTATTTTTAGTTTTTATTGGTTTTTTTTTATTATTTGCAGTTTTACTTGTGTTTAAGGCAGAAAAATTTGTAGCAATTAATTTGCTATTCATTTACATGCTATTATTAGCTTAAATATGCACTTTATAATTAGCTAAAAAATATGCAATTACAATTTAAATTAGAATTATGCATGACCAAAATAATAAATAATGAAACAAAAAATAATTTTAGAGCATAACATACATTCTAGCATTTTTTTTTGACAGTTGGATGTAAGGGTCTAAATTATTAACTTTACTAGGTGGAAAACGTTCAATACATTTTCCATGCACTGTTTTCTTTTGTATTTTCCAATTTATTTATTTGTCTTTTATAGCAATTAATACTTTCATCTTGCCAAAAATTAAATAAATTGAATAATTTAGTTAAAAGTTGCTTGAGTTATGGTTTATAAAGGGAGTTTATAATTTATTTTTTTTATTTGAGGCTGTGGCTTATGTACCACTAAATTTTGCAAAAACAAATAAAATAAAATATCTTTTTTTTCTTATTGTTTATTTTGCCACTAAATTATAAAAATATATTTTCATAAATAGAATAAAAATTTTAAATTTTTATTGATTACATAATGAATACTTTGTCATGCATATATTTTTAATTCACCATTTTAACACATTAAATACATGGCACAAATATTTCTTTTTTTGTATTTAGGGCATTAGGTTGCATTAAAATTACCTACCATTAAAGGTTTAATATAATAAGTGAATCAGCTAGTGGTTGACGATGGCTAGTTTGCAATATGTAAAGCATTTAGTTTGAAAATGTTTTATTATTTAAGTTTAATTGCTCTTTCATTCTTTGCGCTTTCCGGGATATAGTTTAAGGGGGAGGGATGTGGATCACAATTTTAAAAAAACCCTGAAATTTTCTATTCAGAAGTTAGTAATGTGATTTTTAAATTTGCCATTATCTGTCGATTTAGAAATTTTATATTTTGACTGTAAAGGCTTAATGCTATATATATTTTGTACCTTTTTCAGGATGAATTGCACTGTACTAAGAGCACTAAAAATGGTCTTAGATTGTCTTTAAATGAGTAAGTAACTTAATAAGTGTAGAACACTAAAATTAGTTCGGCAATTTTCAGTTTTTTTATTTGCATTATTTCATTAAATTTTTTTTAAAAAAGTCACTTATTTTGAATTCTTAATAGTTTAAAGTAAGGCATAGAAATAAATTTAGTTTTTGTACCAGTTAGGAATATTTTCTGCTTCCATGCCTTAGGTTTTTTTTTATTTGCATTCTTTCAGGTGTACTAGTTTTCTTACATCTTTTCCTGAATGTTCTGAGGTTTTAAGAATTCTCGATAAGAAAATACAAGTATTTAATTCTTCATACATGGTTTTACCTCAGTATTTACAAGATGCTTCTCTTAAATTGAGAGGGATGTTGAGTTGGGCTGTGACAGTAAGTTTGTACTGTTTAATATAGGAATAATCATTTTATCATTTAATTTTATGTATTTTTGCTGTCATTAATATCTGTATCATTCACATAGGAGTTCTGCAGGTCTCTACAATATCGGACTTCTGAAGATTATTCAAAATCTGAAATATCTGCAGCATTAGAAAAGTATGAACAGTTACCTTGAATTATTTCATATGTATTTTAAGTGACATTTTTATTTCCTTTGTGTTCTTTTGATTTTTTTTCCTTCTGCCTTCCTGCATAAATCATTGGTGCATGTGTGGTAGGTCAGTGATGGGCAAAAGCTTACTTTCAAACAGAAAACAAGGGCAGAAAAATCACCCTGCAATAAGCTATCTCACAATATAATACACTTTTCAATGTCTTAATATTATATCCTTTTTTAGTATCATAACTTATATCATTTTATTATGTCATCTTTTCAGTATTTCATACAATATTAAAATCTAGCAATATGTAACATTCGGGATGTCTTTATATATGGAAAGAAAATTTATTTTGATTAAATGAAAGAAAGGAGTATTAATGAAGAAGGTGATTGGGTGTAATTAAACTTCATCGTTTCTAAAACTATCCTTTTTTCGTCATGTTTTCATTATTATTCCCTTTTTCGGTGGCCACAAAAGTATCTTTGCACTTGCAATCCCCTTCTGGAATAGTTATTTTCAGTGCTATAAGATACAAGAGGATGAGAGAGGTGAATGGTTTAATGTGATATTTATATAATATATCCCATACGATGTTGCTACATTTATCTGACTTAAAAATTATACAAAATTACTAATAGCATCTTCCTTTATATTCACTAAGTGCTTCTAATGGAAGTGATTTTAGCAGGTTTGCAAAATTTCATTTTGGAATTATTTGTTCTCGGTAGAATTTTTAATAGCAACTTGATTTCATTTTTATTTTGGTCCATGTGTTGGTGTCACTTTTTGGGCCTACTGCTTGCAACTATAGAAATAGAATTGCAGTTTTTACATTTGCAATGAAAGCTGATATACAGCATTATATTTTATTTGCAGTAATATTTTGCTTCATGGAATAATATATTCAATACAGCATTGTGCATTACATATTGAAGTTCAAGAACAAATGTTTAGAATATAATAAATAATCTTGAAAATAATGGAAATATTTCCTAAGCTCACAGGCTATCGAGTAATTAGAGAAGCCTGTCAAATCGTGGCTATGCCAGTAGTGTAGGAAACTAATAATATTTATGGCTTTTGTTTTTGTCCTCTAAGTTGCCAATGGTATCAATATTATTATGATACATTCATCTGAATTTATATAATTTTTTTCTCGTGCATTAACCCTTTGAGGAACGGTGGGGCAGAGGCTGTCCTACCTCCTTTAAAATTTAAAAAAAAAAAAAAAACTTACTCTTGTTATTTTACTCTATATATTATTTCAGTGTATATTCAAATGTTTATAATATTTTAAAAATTACAGTACAATTCAAAATTAATTAGAATGTCTTAAAAATAAGTTTTAAATTCATGACTTTTTTGATGATGAAATTTGTTTTCATTTGTAGTGCAAGAAAATTTGCAGAATAAATTTTTTTGATGCAAAATAAATCATTAAGAATCAGTGAGTATATATTGAAACCAAAACCGGTTTTCAAAAAGACAATTTACTTATCAATTATTACAGTTGGAAAAAGGTGCGATAAATTTATCCTACTGTATGTCGGTTTGTAGATGGCAGCACGCAACTTTGTGAATCAGTTGCATTTATTCTTCTTTGAATATTATTAATTTTTATAGATTTCTTTATATAAGTTATTTTAACTGGATTTTATATAAATTACTATTAACTAGTATTTTAAAATTAACTCTTGTACAAAGGAAATAATTCATATACTTCATAGCACAGTAAAATAATACTATATAAAATAAAATTAATTTTTCAAGGATGCACATGTATATTAAAAAAATGCTGTACCTGAATTTATTTTGAGTGAAACTTTTGAAATAAGGATATTCTTTTTTTTTTCTCTTGGCATACGAAATTTCACATGTAAAATCGGGTTCTTAGCTTTTCATTCTTTCATGTACGACAGAAATCACAGCGTCTTCTTGGAATGTCCGAGATCCCTCTTCAATTTATTGTTGTCTGATGTTTTTGAAAACTTATCTGTTTTTTCCTAAGGCAAAGTCTAATGTTTATACTATATAGTTTCATTTCAGTTACTGAATATATTCAAGGAAGGGTCCATGCTGCTTTTCTTCGCGAGATAATTTACGACTGTTGGAGTTTTTCCAAATGTACTTTTTGCTGAACTTAATGTCCATTTGCTGGCTTTTTGAGTCTAATTTCTTTGTTAGAACTGAATAATTACAAACAAATGTACTAACAACAAATTCGCTTTACTTCCCTGCTAATAAACCAAGGAAGATGGTGAGATTTTACTGATAGAAAGTGGGTATCCAATCTTAGTTCCGAAGCTTTCAAAGAGATCCATAAAAATAACTTGTCACATTTGAGTGCTTATTGGGGGAAAATCTTTCTATTACAATCACAGAGATAAGGCTTTCGAGGCATTTGAAGAAAATGGACTGAAGAGACTAATATTCTCTGGATATAACTGAGAAGTAGCAAATGATGATACAAGTCGGGGAAAGGTCTTGGGGAATACCCAAGATCGTTTTGCTTTCAACGACTGTACGAAAAAAATAGATACACCATCGGAAAGAGCAAACAATTTCTGCTCTAATGAAGTTTGTTTCGAACGCCCAACATAATTTACACAATTTTGAGAAATTTTTGAAAAATGGTCTCTTTTATGTTAATTTTTAATTTGGATTTCTTAAAATTCTCGCATTCAACGTTCTAATATGCTATCATTTTCAATTTTTTTCAGCTTATAACGGGAACGTTTCTGTCAGATTTAAAATAAGAACAGTTAAAATATCTTTTAACGATTTTTAAAATTAATTTTTCCTTGGTCAATTTAAAGAGATTTTTCTCTGCGAGACTTTCTCCGGAGCAAGTTAATACTCCCAGCATGCATTGTTACAATTTCATTGGCTGCCAGTGCAGAGCTCAGAAGACATCATAAACTTTAACTGAATGACTTCGATTATTATTTTTGGCAGTGTCTTAACATGTTTCTTTGTCTTGCATATTTTGCTTGCTGTGTAATAATGATTTTCATGTTACAATTTTTTAATATTGTTGTGGATTAACGTACTGTGTACTGTTTTCCTACAGTCGAAATGTCATTATCGCGTAGAAAAATAAACGGGAAAATCAATGTGTATCCTTTTTCAAAACTTTTTTGTGTCGTTGAGGGTTTTTTAAAAATTCTGTTGAAGTCCTGATTTCATGGGCTATGCCGTGGAATCAGGAAATGAAAACTTAATTTATACAAAATATTTTTTTTTACTGGAATGTTTAATATTTAAACATGTGAACTTCATTTTTAGCTATATCATGTTTCATGTGCACGATAAAGTATTCCCAGTGATAAAGAAATTTTGTTATGAAGAAGACAGAAAATTAACCCAGAAGCTTTTGTCATTATATGAAGCTCATGTGACTCCAGATCAACTTGGTGTTCGAGAGTCATTTTGTTGCCAAACTCCCAGTGCTGTGAGTTTTTACAATTTTAATTTTCAGATGTTTAATTTGTTGAAAAATGTGTAACAAATTATCAAGATAATTTATGCAGTTATATAATCTATGTGTGAAAAAAAACTGTTGATATTGAAACACTTGTCCATCATTGAATTAGAATTTTGTGTGCATTTACATAAATAGAAATGATCAGTATTTCAGATCTGTCAATCATTTACTGCACATATGGGAATAGCTGAATAAAATTAGTAACTTAGTATGTTATTGACTTACTTGTAGCTTTGACACAAACTGTTATTTGACATAGAATTGACTTATAAAGTTTGCAAATATAACAAATTAGTAAACATTATTCCCATTGTTTAAGTTTTCAGAGTTTATGTATATATTCAGTCTTCTAATTTCAAATATTGAAAAGGAGGACTTGTAGGAGGATGCTTTTCAAGGGAAGACGGAACTTAAAAAAAGGAAGACATTTGATCACCTCAATATAAGTGCTGTTCATTTAGTGTGAGAATAAATAACCCCTGGAGCGGTAGCAGCTCATCCATAAGAGCTGCAGTCCCCCCTGAAATTATTTTAAAATCTTGTATTTTCGTTTTTATTCTAATTGGCTGACTTATCCACTTTGAGAGTTCAATAATCAATGTAAAATGGCAAAAAAGTAAGAAACGTAAAAGGAGGATTGAAAATGAACCAGGAATTAAGAGAGAGGCAGACCAGAGCTGCAGAAAGTTTTGCCCCTCCTATTCGCGCACTGATCAATGTGGCACTCAGTCAGGAGAAATCCAACCCTTTCTCCACTTGAAATTACATGCATTTGAGCTGCATTTTCCCCAGCTCTCACTTGGCGCAATTGCCTCATTTGGCTTTTTATCGCTTTTTCTAAGTAGTCCAGTCATTAAGTAGTTTTTTTTAAAATCAAATTCTGGAGGAGTTAGGATTTTTTGCTCCTTTAAGTTTTTTTGGGTGCTGATAATGAATCAGAGATTTGCCACCAAAACTTTTTGTTGGATTTTAGTTAAAGCCAAAAAAAAAAAAAAAATGTGAAAAAGTTTTCCCCAGTTTTTTGCTTATAACTCAAAAATATCAATTTTTAGTGTATTGTCATTATATGCCAAAATAATCGGCACAAAATTTCCTACAACCTAATTCATGCTACTTTTCCATCACTGCTTGTTTCTGAGTTGACGAGCCGCCACTGCCCTGTAGATAATTTGTTAATAATTGCATAATCATTTTAATTTGCTAAGAATTATTAATGAAAGCTGGAAGAATTTTAAAGAGAAATCTGTATATTTTGCTCTGATTATTATTGCTTTTCTGTGGCTCAGTTGATTTCGAATAAAACTAAATATTAAATCCCACTTACTATTTTATCATATCTTGGTTTTTAAAAAGCTATGTTGGCTTTTGAAAGAATTTTATTGGTTTGAAAATATCAATTCAGAAGGCAGGCTATGATTTGTTTGCAAAATATAGCTTTTAAAGTTAAAAAATGTACAATAGATTTCTAAAATACAAAATCTTTAATTTGGGAATATAACTCGTCTGATAAAGAATTTTAATTGTATTCCTATGCAGAGAATTTTTGTAAGCATGTATAAAAAATATAGTGACTCTCAAAAGGCAGCCTTGTTGTACCTGGTCACGTAGTGGATGAATGAAGTTCTTTCAGAAATTTTCCAGGTTTTGATAAAAAATACTTTTTATGCTTTTTCTGTGACTTCAATATCTGTACTTCCTGTAATTTTTTAAAAAAAATTTTGTGTGCTACTAAAAACCCATCATGCTTAAAAAAAAAAAAAAAAACTTTCTGTAAATTTGTTATTTAGCATTTTTTAAAAAGTCTAGTTGTTATTTTAATTGCCTGATAAATTTAGTAAGATGACCACTTTTCTTTTCTCATGCGCACAATTAACTAAGAAATATAAGACTCGTACACTAAAAATTTACATATTTGTGTTTGGTTTCTCTGCATGAAAATTTTTTAATTATAATATTAATACATTTTTATATGTGTAACTGATGGTTGTACTTTTTTAGATTTTGGAAGAAATATTTAGTTATTATGGAGCATTGTCCGTGGATATTTCAGTTACTGATTGATATAATTGTAAAATTTTTTTCTTTAGTCTCGGTATGATTGCCCCCAAACAGAAAGCTGCTCCTTGCTTTTTTTTCTGTTTAGTCACTAATTATGTGCTCACTATATTTGTATTTTAAATAATTTATTTCTCAGGATATATGTTCTTTAGGTTTTTAACTATGTTTTTCGTGAACAATTTAACACATTTATTTATTTTTAGATTCAAATATTGTAATTGGTTTCATGAATTGGGTATAAAAGTTTGAGATGCAGATGCTTCAAATTTAACTATAGTTATTCTGTTAGTTGAATAAACATAATTTCTTTTAAAGGTTACAGAATTTCTGAATTTATTTATTCTCATGATCTGTCCAGGTAGTTGAACTTGCTTCTCTGAATTCAAGGAAAAGTCCTGCGGAGAAACTGCATTGTTTCATGACGACTCTTGTAAGTTCATTTTATATTTCTAGTAAACTTTAATACTAACTTAATACAAACTTCATAATGTTTTTCCTTTAAAAAGTCACCTCACTTACAGTTAGTTTTCTAAAGCTATCTTTTATTAATCTGCAGAAGGAAACGTATAAGCCTAAACAAATTAAATGATGAAATAAAATTGCGAAATTCCTGCATGGGGGAAAAATAAATTATAAATGTGGTATGTTTTTACCTCTGTTCTGCTTTAATTTTATTTTTAACCTTCCAGTGGGCGCTCTGTGCAAATTTTACGACAAACATGATTTTTCGTGACCCGTTTCTCCCCATTTCTCACATTTGGAGGCAAAACTGTCTGAAGGTCATTGCTATTCCTTCATGCGACCCTTCTCTTCAGGATTAAATGGGTTTGTCCGAGTTTCGAGGGGATTTCATACTGTTTTATACTTCTGTCGTAAAAATTGCGACTCCACGCCTACTTGTGTAATTTGAAATTTTTTTTCATGTCTTAACGTTTCAGTTTTATAATTTTATATCCAGTGCACATTACAGCACTTTAATATTTCATTTTATATTGTCAAAAATGGATAACATGTAATAAGCCTGCCAATAATCCACCAAGCCGAAGAATTTTCTTTTAAAACCTCAGTCTTATGAAAACACCTCACTACTCAAACCCAAAAAATCTGATCATTGCCATGTCTTTAAATCTAAATTATACAACACAACCTGAAAAAGCAAGTAAACAGCAACCAGCATTGAGAAAAAGAGCTTGTGGTTTGTGTTTGAAAGAAGGAAAACGATCATCAAAATCCATGAAATACAGTAGGTACAATATATACTATACTTGTAACTCTCTGGCAAAAGTTCAGTGTTTCGAATACATGGACAATGATAAGAAACTAAGAAGAAAGTCTTTGTTGTACAATCTTAGTTGGTATTATATTATTTTTTTTGTTATATATTCCGTATTACCTTTTTTTAGAAAGTAATAGTATTAAATCTCATTGCTTTCTCTGATTTATGTATAATTTCAGGTTTTGCAAATAATATAAAAATTAATTTTCACTCTTGATGAAAGGATTTGTTTTTCTGATGTGTCTCTTATTACTATAATAAAGTAACTTGCAACTGTAAGGGTAAAAATTAAGAAACTTTTTGTGTCATAAGAAGTACGACACGCGCAATCTCATGTAAAAATTTTTTAGCTCGCCCGCTGTAATGTTAAGAGTTCAAATTTTAGCGATTGAAGTTTTTGTGTCCCTGTGACTTCGTTCATATACAGGATGTTCTGAAAAAGTGGAATAAGCATTTGTTTTCTTAAATATTGCACCTTGACATGTACTTCCAATTGCAAAGTTTCAGTGTGTTGCACACAGATGAATGTAAGAAACCCTATAAATAAAAGTTAATAGGTGCCAAGTCAGGTGATCTATGAGGAAATTCAACAGGCCCTTGCAAGCCAATTCGCCTGTAAGGGAATTCCAAATTCAATCATTGCCTTACAGCTGATGTGTGGGGACGTGGATCACTGATCAGTTACAGCTACTCATGTGGAAGTAGCACCAAAAGGCAATTCATCTATCAGTTCAGACATAGTACAAATCAAAACTAAATTATTCATTTGGTCACCATTCTGCATATTGCTGTACAAACTGGGACCAACCAATGAGTTTCTAAAAATGCCATTCCACATACTTATAGAAAATTTCCACTGATGATGATTATGACAATAAATGTCTCCATTTAAATTTGTGATGATCCCCTTTAAATTTAGAAATAAACACATCTCTGGAAATTTTTCTGTAAGAGAGTGAAACTTTCTATGTTCATCGATGAGTATAAGAGAAACATTTTCCTAGTTGGTATTTTTACACTATGTGGACTGTATAAAAATTAAATTTTAAGCTTTTTATTGTCAACCTTCTTGGTAGTTGAAGTTTTTCATGCAATTGCCCACATTATTTAATGAAAATTTGTAATTTTAAGTACATTTTTAGGTGCAATATTTAAGAAAATAAACACTTGCTTCACTTTTTTGGGCACCCTTTATATATATATATATATATATATATATATATATATATATATATATATATATAATATGCATTCTTTTTTTTAAACCCAATTTGTATTTCAGGAACTTCTAAATCAAGATATTGAACAGTTTTTGTTAGAAACTTGTTACCCGGTTAGCAATAAAGGTAATAATTTTATGTCAAATTAATTTAAACTAAATTAGTTTTATGTGAATTTTATATGCAATTATCCATTCTTGAAATAAATCATGTGAACTTTTTTTATTAGTTTTTGCTTTCTATGCTGTTCTATTATTTTAAATGTAAACTGTATTGTGACTTGAAATGTGTGTGCAAAATTCTTTTGAAAGAATTTTGGACATATGTTTAAATGAATGTAAGTTTGTATTGTAATGGAGTAAGTTCGTATTTGTTACTGAAGTCAAAGAGTAATAAATTGTTTCATTATTGTTTTGCTGTTTATATACAGTTAAATCTATTTAACTGTATCCCAAAAATTTACTAGAAAATGTTAATTGTATATGTTTTTTCTAAAAGTAATAAAAAGTAGTGGAGTAAAAGTTTATTATATTATCAGTTTTGTAATTTTTTTCGAAATTACTGAAATCCTCTATGGCTTATTTTCACTGCTTGGTCAATATTTAAGTTATTATGTATGTAATTAAACTGTCATCAGACATTTTTAAATATGTGTTTAATGATTTATTTGTATTTTTACGTTGCTATGATATACTGATAATAAACCTTGCTTTCAGATACACCATGTTTAACATCGGATGACTTAATACCTTTGCTAGTGAATGTCATTTTTCAAGCCAGACCTCAATATTTTGTTAGTAACTTGCATTATATTCAAAATTTCTGTTGGGAAAACTCTCCGGTTGATAAAATAAGGTAACTAATATTTTCTGTACATGAATTTATTTTTTTGGAAAATAATTTCTTGTTGGATTTTTTTAAATTTTGCTTTTTAAATATCCATTTATTGTAAATAAGTTACTCAATGATTTTAACTTAAAACATTGTATTTTTGCAATAAATTTTTCAAGTAAGAGAATTCAAATTTTTTTCTTTACAATAGTTATATAAAATTGGTGTTATTGTTTTTTAAAATAGTAATATAATAATTCAAGTAGTAATATAAGAAATTTAAGTATTTGTCGGTGAATGAAACAAAATATACAGATTCATATTCAGGGTTAACATTTTCTACTTCAGAATACTATACTAGTAATGGATCATTAATATGTTTAGTGTGATTTTTACATTTTTGGTATTTTGTGTCAACCATAATAAACGCACCTTAAAATTTAAAGTGCTAGTTTCCATTTAGGTGAAACTTGTTAAAATTCGGATTTCTAAATAAATGATAGTTGCATGCTTTTGTTATGAAAGATTGTAATCAAAAATTTCAAGTGGTATTGTTTTTAACTGTGAAATAAATATATTGTAATCATTATTTGATGGTTATCATGTTTATAAAATTTCATGTGCCATTCTTTTCATGAAAAAATTAACTTTATAGTATTTCATAATATAAGTTATAGGTAAAGAATATTTACAGTGACAATTAATGCTGTGTAACTTTCAGCTTTGTTTTAGTGACATTTCAAGCTGCTAAAGAGTTTTTAAAAAGCAACGAGTTTGAATTTTTGAAGCCATCCAGTAGAAAAATTAAAAAGGAGGTAATTTTTGTTTTTATTTCCTCAAAACATTTAAAAAATGGAATATTGAAGAATATATATAAAAAATTGTTTTGACAGTATTTTTGAAAAACATTTATGTATTAGTGTATCTGCTGTATATGAGTAAATAAATCCTGGTATGCACTTTTTTACCTAGAAATCTGTTATATTAAGAAAATATTTATTATAATGATCATCCATTATAATATAAAAATAGTTATCTTTTCTTATAGGCACTAGAATATCTTCTTTTTTTAAAAAATTGCTTTTTCAATTAACTATAATGTCTTTTTTTTATAAAAGAATCCCTATAACTGATGGTTTATATGTGATGGTTTTCCTTCCAAGCTGTCCGTTATTTAAATTAAATTCACTTTTTTTTTTCTTCCCAAAAGCACTTGCCTGGTTTGGTCTTCATCATGGACATCTACAGAGAATTGGCTATTTAGATTCAGTATTGTGTTCCATCAGTGGGACTCTTTCTCCTTTTCTTTTTGCCAAATGCATGCTTTAGACTGTTTCTAATGATTGTCATGGTCTGAACTTGAAAATTATTTTAACGAATATAATACTGTAGAGCCTTGCAAATCCAAACTAATTGGAGCTGACCTCTGTTTGGATTATCCAGAAAATTCGGTAAAATACTCTTGATTTACCAAATGCAGTAGTGTATTGACTTTGGGTGCAGTAGTGAAGGAGCTAGATGGGATTCGCGTCGTCCTGAAGGTTTAGTTCCTTACGGCAAAAAGAAGATAATCGATTTTGTTTCTACTAATTGAGGTGCTGTATTCATTCTTAAATACCAATTTAAATGTTTCTTTTAAGTTAGAAATAAATATTAGCGGTTTTGGATTTCTAATTGTAATTTTCCTTCATTAATAAAATCTTTTCAGAAAATTTAAAAAAGATGTCTGGATTTTCTGAGATTTCGGATTCCTAGGGTTCAGATTCCCGAGGTTCTACTGTATGTTGAAAATTCGTGATTACAGCCATTAGGTATTGAAAATAAAATCAAGTTTATTTGGAATCGTATATTCTTGTTCAACCAAAAAAAAAAAGCATTTTTTTTTTTTTTTTTAAATAAGACTTTTTATATCCAATTTTCATCCACCCTTCACAACTCTAAACAGACAGAAAAAGCAACTGGTCTGATTCACTGAAAGTCCAGAGCGAAAAAGGAAGAATTTCTATGGAAAGACTTAGATGGAGTCTATATGCTGTTTCAGTGTTCTAAAGGATCCCCCGATGATTTTCAAGGAAGAAGTGGGTTCTCTGATAGTCAAAACAAAATGGACTTAATAGAAACACTGAACAGCTCTGCATGACAAAAGGTTTACTACTCACACATTCATAGTTACTTATAGTAATATAAAAAGTTTTATACTGTAAAATCTCTTTAGTATGTCACTCTCATTAATATGTCATTATGCCTCGGCACCTATTCATTTCTTTTCATTTCCATGTAAAAAAAGAAATCTTCACAATGTTGCATGTATTCCACTGTGCATCACCTAACTCTGAACTTCCAAAGGCAACGATTTTTCCATTTTGAGCTAAATTAAAAATAGTTTTTTTTTCTGTCTGCATAATACAGCTAATCAAAGAGCAGGTTCTTATATCTGTTGACTCCAGGTCTTCTCTTGTATGAAGTAGTTAATGGCCAGTTGTGTGGAAGAGGTCATGGCATGGAACAAATAGATTTTGATGTTCTTTTTCTATTTGTTCTTTGGTATAGTCTGTGGAAATGATGAAATCATCTAACCATTTTTTCAAAATGAATTAAAAACATCAAATTATTGAGGAATTTCTTTGTATATCATAATGACACTAGAGAAAATGCTTTTGAAGATATAAAGTGATTTTAGTGATTTAGTTGGAATAGAAACTCAAAAAGCATGGCCATCAGCATTTTTTTTCTCCCCAAGGCAAAAAATTAAAATTTGAGTATTGTGTTGAAAACTCCCCTAAAAAGAAATACCAGGGTTTATTGCAATAAAAGTAGCTATTTTAATTTCTATCTCTCATTATAAATGGATCTAAAACATTGTTTTGTGTCCAATAATGAGATTTCTTGTTTAATTATCATCAAGTGTTGCTAATGTAATTATTATTAAGTGTTATTAAATTGTTTAAAAGCTGAGATTTTTAATAATTATAAGTTTATTTATATTGCTTATCATTATAAGCATAGTAATATACTAAAATGATTATGAAATCTTACTTAAAAGTAGACCTCTATTATTATAATGTACAGCTGCAGTAAAAATTTATTGTATTTTGAATCAAGATTCGATAGTATGTTGTCCTTGTTAGAATTATCATTTTGGGCAGATCTTTTAAATGACATATTAAAGAGGTTTAACAATGTATTTAGATAGTTGTTTTACATATAGGTTGGCAATTTTTTTTTTTTTCTTTTCCAGAATAGTTTGTTAAACAAAAGGACATTGTGAAAAGGACAAAAGAAATCTTGTCTTGTGAATTAAATGTAGTAATTGATTTGTTTGAAAGAAAAAAAATGTATATAAATTGTAAGTTAATTGTAATTGATTAATTTCTAATCTTCTTCTGCAGTGATAACTTTTTTAACAGATAGTTTAGCTTTTATTCTATTAAAATTGGCTAACATCCTGATATAAAATTTTAAATTTATCTTGATAAATCATGTGTTTTTGTCAGGAGCATTGTTTTCTGATATTTCTTTAATTTCATCTATCAACTTTTTAAAAAGGACTTCAGTTTAGGCAGCAAAGAATGCCATTTTCCCATTTCCCTAAAATTTATGATTGAAAAATTAGTTGCAATTGGTAGAAAGTTTATAATGTTAGACATACATCATAAATTTTTTATTTAGATGTGCAGTCCACCAATAAAATATCCAAATGCAATTTAATTACGCATTGAAACCAAAAATATTTGTTTCCTTAGAAAAAGATCTCTTTAAAGTACTTATAATTTTTGTTCATGCAAGGGGTATCTTCAACATAAAAGCAGGGGGATACTTGGGAAGATATATCTGTGTTTAACTGACAAATTTATGCTTTAGAAGGCTTAATTTAGTTATTTTTAATAATTAAAAAATACTGTCAAAAGGGAAGGGTTGAAAGTTTTCTTACCCTAACAAAAAGTTAAAAAAAAAAAAAAAAAATGTGATCTAACCATGACCAGAGTAAATTGTTCTTTAAGTGACTAACTAGTTTTTGTTGTAGTTTAGTATTTGATCTGCCCATGATTGTAGTGGATTTAAATCCCTCAGTGAACATTTGCAAAACTCGGAAAAATCACTGTTTAAATGTTTTCTTTAATGGATGTATCTGGGGGTCTACTTCTGCAACATGGAGCTTGATTAGAAAATATCAGGATTCTGGTTGTGTCCATGCAATTTGAAAAAATTAATCCCATGATACATTTCAAATGAAAATTAATTTACTTTAATGAGTCTTGCATGTAATAATTCTAATTTAATCATTGTTTTTTTCAAAAAATAAAAATATTTTTCCTTCATATTTAATACACGTTTTGGTTCACAGCTTTCTGTGTACTTTTTTGAAGACCCACATAAACTTAGTATTAAATTATCATATCAACCAATGAAAAGTAAAGCAAAGCAATGGAATGACCTATTTGCTTCATCCAAGTATAACCCCTAACACTTTTTTTATACAGGATGTTTAAAAAAATGCAGCTAAGATTTAAGATTTGTTCAGGCATACAATAAGCATCTAAAATCCCATAGGAACATGGGTGCTCAACACCCATCTGGAGGCAGCAGATGGCATTTAAAATAAAACAGCACTGGCCAAAATGCCAATATTTTTTTGAATCTTAACAGTATTGAACTGGAATTTTTATATAAGTTGCCCTATGTATATATCTGGCTCTGAAGTTGTGAAAGAAAAATTATGCTACTGATCGGTCATGTGCAGTAAAAAAATTTACTACAGATGTTCATATATTTCTAATGTTTAGAGTATTTACCTCAAATTTTAATACTGTGCTTCTGTAACATATTGTTTTCTATTCTGTAAGTTTCATACAATTGGGTTGAAAACTTTGCAAGTTTTAAGCAAAAAACATGCAGAAAAATTTAGGATTTTTTAAAGAAACCTTTATATCTTCCCGAATAATCCTGCTATTTTTACGAAAACACATGTAAATATTGTGCACATCACACAGAAGAAGTGATGAAGGTTGCAAACCATTACCAGCTTTCTGTGAAGCAGGGTAAGCCAAAATCCCTTTTCAAATTCATATATTTTTGCTCCATCCCCTAAATGTCCTTGTGATCGAATCTTTTATGTACATTGCGAGTTAAAACCTATTCTTTCTGTGGTCGAAGTTCGAGGAAAATTCATCCAGCCTTTCGGGAGATATTAAAAAAAATTTGAAATTTGATTCTGTATACCTCGCCTAACATTAAAGTTTGGTTAGGTACAAGGAAGTGCATCCAGCTGCTTCACAGATGGCTGATAATGTACATTTTTTCCAATACCTTCTTATAGTTTTGTTTCTAAACAGAGTTTTAAAAGCGAGTTACATCTAGGGCTATAACCTATGAAATATTAAATTTATACTAACAATTGGGGGTTTTCCAAACAATCTGATAAGCTAAAAATAAGCTGAGGAATTTTGTATTGAGCATGATAGATTGCAGAATAACAAATGTTATATAATGGACAGTATATTAATGAAACTTTTTTTGCTACCCCAATGAAAATATAAGTTTCATCTCTCCTTTAGAGGGGCCTTTTTCTAAATATAGTTTCATTGTTTGCAATCTTATTTAATTAGTTTTTCATGTTTTCATTTAATTACATTATATGCAGATACGTTGTATCTGGATGAACATAATTCAAAAACGTTATTTTTATTATGTTTAAGAAATTTTGTTTTTATTAAGTATGTGAATTTATGGAGAGAAAAGAAAAACTGCAATGAAAGGTTCAATTTAAATTACAGAAAGACATAAACAACCATCGATTAGCCTTTAGATCATGTTAGATATTCTGTATTCAGCATTAATATATATTTATGTTCCAGAAATTATTTCTGATAATTTACAAATATATCCAGTAAACAAAGTTAATTTTATTTAATATGAAATTAAACTATTGCACCCCATTTTAGCTGTCATTAGAAGAATTGATGGAAGTAACGGTGGAGATACAGAATACTAGAAAGTCCTCCAGTGAAGCTAAACCTGTGCATATTCAGTCGCCTACCGATCACCTTCTTGAAAATGTAACAAAAATGATAGAGGCTTCTACGCAAGATCTCAGAGATTGGAGTCACACAAAAGGTTTGTTTTCCATTTAGTTGTATGGGTTCTAATGATTTTCTTCTATGTTGTTTAAATCTAAGGAAAGGAAACAAATAACACAGAAAGATAAAAAATATATATCTATATTTCATATCTTTATTTAAGCATGATGCTACCAGAAAGCATTGATATCAATAATCATTTACTTATTTGCTGCTACTTAGCATGATTTTTATTCATAGTCATGGAACTATGCAAGTTATTTCATACTTTGTTCTAAGTAAGCTAAAAGCAACATTTAGCTAACTTAATAACTTATTGGTACTCTGTTTTGTATGCATCGTATGAAGGATTATTGTAAATTAATTACGTGTCACTTCATAATTCTGAAAATCTTGTTTTCATGGGGAAAAATTATCTTTGTTATTAAGTTTTTTTTGTTAGAGTTAATAATTTACACAATCAAATCCTTTGTTATTGGATGTTCAGTGTATTATGTAACCTTTTCCTTTTGCCTCTATTGATGTAATATAAAGTTAGAATTTCCCCTGTCTGCCCTTTGTTATATTGCAACATCCGAGATGGCTCGATTTCTTACAAGAGGAGAAAGATTAGTTTGCAAAATAGTTGGCTGAAAGGACATGTATTCCTTGACTGACTTGGAAAAAAGGGAAAGCAGTGTTTCTGTGTCAGAATCCTTTTTTATGCACAATGTCTTGAGATTTTGGATCTCAAGTCATCTGAAAGTTAAAGATGATGTTAGAGAATCCAAACAAACTGCATGTTGCAGTGGTTTCCTTGTTATTATCGTTCGCTTTTTATATTTTGGAGTTTTAAAATCACTTTTTTCGATTTTTCGTGGATAAGTGCATGGGGAAAAGAACAAAGAATGTTTTGAAACATAGCATTATTTCCGATTTACCTTTTCAGAATCAATTACAATGTTTCCTAATATCAGGATATTTTATTTCCTTTCTCACAATAATTGACATCTTTTTTTCTCATCCCAAGTGAACTATACCTTGAGAAATAGGAACATAACATAAATAAGTCTTTCTTCTAAATGATGAATTTGGTACTTCAAGGTGTCAGTGAATTGAAACTCCACACATACACATGAAAATGATGCTAAATTATCTATCCATTTTTTTTTATTGAAGATAATTATTAGAATATGTCTTATAATTATTTGAATAAAGAAGTTTTGCGAGCCCAAATTTGCTTTAAAAAAAATGTTCAAAAACCTGCACAAAAGTCTTAGCCCTCATTTTGACATCCAAGTTTTCTAGTCTGGAAGACAAAATTGTTAGAATCGGTGTGTTTGACTGATTTATTTTTGCTAAAATTTGGAAATTTACTCCATTATGACATTATAAATAACATGATATTGCATTCATTTCAACACTACAATTACTCGCAATATCTGTTTTTCATACTGTTCTTTTCTCTTTTATTTATTTCATGTTGTTTTGCAAAATATGCTGTATCTTGTTGTTGAAACCTTCTTTATTGTAGGTATAAATCATAAGAAATTTCTTTCGAAAGTTCTAGTCTTTCTTGTAGAGGTTTTGTAGTTAGGCATTTCTGCCTTTAACTGGCACCAAATTCTTCCTGCATGCAAAATTTCGTCAGAACTATCATTCAATTTCAGTATCACACTAGCCATTCCAATATAAATTTTCTTTCGTATGCATTGGCTCATTAGAATTCATCTGTTTCATTGTCATATTTTATAATGCAAGTTTTTTCTTTGCATAAATAATGTGAAAATAATTAATTTTACTATAAAATTATGCGGTATTGTACATAATTTCAGTAAACATACCTCTGTGTTTTTATAGATATACTAAAAGGTAACGTTTCATCTTGATACCCCACATGCTTAATATGTTAGTAACTCCAATGTTCTCAAGAAATTGATTAAAATGCAGGGAAAATGCGCACTATTTCCATCGGAGTTATGAATAAAGAAAATCGTACTTTTTATTTTCAGTCTAATCTTGATCTCTGCCTCTACGATGATTGTAATGTTTTAGTTATGTGGACTGTCTATCATGATTTATTTAAAATTTGTTTTTAATATCTAGGGGAATTTAAAACTGATAATAAATGTCATAATTGTGTTTGTTTAGAAAATGATACGTATTCTGTGTTTTGTTGCTTGTAAATTATAAAAATTTGGACAAATATCATTAAACATAAAATAAACATTATTATTATTTATTTGAACCATTAACTAATTTTAAATGTTTCATAACCTATTTTTAATTTTCCCCTTGTAATAAATTAATCAGGAAGTCCAATGGGAAATGTTTGAAGTTTATTTCATTAAGTAGTTCAAGTCAATTTATTCATTTTAAGCTTCTGATTCAATTTTTAAATTCAGGTACTTGCAATCAGAAGAATTCAATTAACTCAAGACCAAAAGAAAGCGTTGGGTGAGCAGTCTTTATTACTGATATGAAATTTATGTGGATATTTGTAAATAATTGTGTTTAAATTCTTGCTTTTTTTTTCCCAACTGAAGATTTGTTTTAGATTAATTGCTGATTCCTTTCCTTCTGTTGTGATAAGGTGACCAACTTTTTTACAGTGAAAAGGAGGATACAAATAAATTGAAGAAAAACAATATTGTAAATAAAATTCATTGCAATAATAATACAAAATACATTATAATATGATAAATGTATAATAAATACATTTTACATTGTAATTATACTTATATGCCCATTAATTATTATTTGAAGGAGTTCTTTTCCATTGAATGAATATTTTTTGTCAATGTATCATTATCTAAGAGTGTACTGGAAATATCTGAACAAGAAATATCCTTCATATTGACTTTTATTGCAAGAGCGGCAGCTAGAATATCAACATGCAATCTCAATTTCTCACGTGTCCAAAAAATCATTAGCAATTGAAAAAACCCTTTTAATTGCTGCATTAGTTCCAGGGCAACACCATGTAAATTGTAAAAGAATAAATAAATTTTTGCATGAAATGGTTATTTAAATATACATTCAGTCATTTCATTTCAAATATCGAAAAGGACAGAACTTGCAAAAGGAGAACGTTTGGTCACCTTGGTTATGAGGCTCTTGGTCTACTGCTATAACTGTATCAGACGACAGCCATAGAAGTAACCCTTTAAAGGTTTCGGTAGCTTTGCATTTTTTGACTTTTAATGGAGAGGATACTTCCCTTTTGTCTTTGTGTTTTCATTCAATTATGGGAACATAGCTAGTATATAGAAAATTCTAAGAGTTTTTATGGTGTATTTTACTTTTATAAAATTCCAGGTATGAGAAATATGGGAACTTTCTTGAGTTTCAACCAAGAAAGTATATAAACCAGGTTACCTATAAACAAACATTGTGCAAAAGTCTAGTGATAGCACCTGATGATCAGCAAGCACTGCAAGTTGTATTGCTCATCATTTTTGTCTATAATTGTTTCAAAATCCATACATTTACAAGTTTTCATTCCCACCTAGAAATTTTAAAACTTTTTTTTTTCTGATGAAATGTTTCTGTTTTGGGATATGAATTTATTTGCATGTAGCATTTTCAGTTTTATTTATTCCAGTTTTATTTAAGTAATGCTCTTAATTGAAGTATCAAATTCCTGAAGAAGTGGAAATGATTCTTGTTAAAGCATTTGTATAGAGAGCTAGTCTTAATAATTTGATAGTTGCAAAAAGTATTGTTTCCTAATTTCTTGTTCAGTTATTATTTTGCCTTTTAATACTATTATATATATTCAAAGTGTAGAAAAAGTAGTTTGTTTTATGAGAATTGTAAAATCTGTTTTATATTGCTATATATATACTTACATATATTTTTTCCCCATTTAGAGATTTTCTATCCAGTCTAAGGCAAAGTAGTCTTGGTCTCAGCTATGGAAAGCAAACATGAATCCATTTAATCTATTTATGTGACTGTAGTTTTGTTATTAGTTCTGCATTTTTAAATAAAATATTTTTTGCATTGTATTTTTTGGTTGAATTATTTTTTATGCATGTGACAATGTACAATCTTTAACTTATTTAAATTAATGTCATAAGTTAAATCTCTCAGTAATAAAGAAAGCAAACATATATATAGAGAGATTCTGCAAGTTCTTTTAAGTATAAGAAACACTTAGATAACCAGAGATTACAAATATAGCTTATATTATCATCTCTCTATTCATGTTTTGAATGTTGGATGTATAAACAGTGACTAACTAATAATGTCACCTTAGATTGCAAGTGTTGTCTTGCATTGAAAATTCCTGTTTAGTTCATTGGGTGGTGTATAATATATTTATAGCTCATAAACTGATCATAGTTGGGGCTTATATACCATATAAGGTAAATAATTATTGATATGGATTTCTAATATATCACTTAATGCACAAATTAGATTTCTTTCAGAAACTTTGCAAACCATTTCAAATGATGTTAAATAAATTGAGGCTACTGAATCTATACTTAATTAATTTAAGAGATTCTCTTTTGAACTAATTTGCTTTTACCAGCTTGCTCATTTATTCCTTTAAATTCAAATTTTGCTTTGCAACTACACGATTTTCTCATGGAACTTTCTTTTAGTTATAGAAGTAATAAGGATAATAAATTAGTAAGCTAATAAGGATGACAATTTAAATACATTTGAGATAGCATTTAAATTATAATATGAAATTTCATCACATTAAAAGACAGGAAGCAAGTCAGGAGAAAATAAATTGTTATATTTTCACCTGGAAAGCAAATACAAGAAAACACTTTGAATGATAATTATTTTCTGACAATCAAACCCAAAAACAGATGGCTAGTTGGTGACATGGCTTCCTAAGTATTTTTAAATTCCCCTGTACTTTTTATTTTGGAGAAATTAGAGAAAGCTTGTTGAGTATTTTGCCAGATATTCATAGCAAACATGATATATCGCACCAAATCCACTAATAATTGAATATAATGAAGTTTCGGATCACAATTTTTTGAAAACCTATAAGTTATGGCATCTTTCAAGAATTCTACATGTCCCTGCACATTATCGACTGGAATTGCAACTGTATTTTCGTTTCCATGATTCAAAAGTAACATTAGGGACATCTGTTCATTAATTGTTTTGTGGGTGTTGATTCAAGTTAATTTTGTTTTGAGATTTTACATTATTTGTGAGGATAATGATGCAAGATGCATTCATTGTATGTGGGAGGTCCATGGTTGGATGGATACATTGTACAGGGTTTACACTGTCCTTGAATTTTATTTGCCTTACTCTAAGCCCTGGAAAAATACTTGATTTTTCGTTGAGTCCTTGAAAAGTCCTTAAAAAATAAGCAAAATGTCCATCCAATATTTTTTGGGACAGAAAAGAAAACCAGTTTGTGAACTTGAATTCCACTGCCAGAAAAAGAGTTTGTATGGGAATACTGTCAAACAATCTTTTCTCTTTTTGTATATTCAAAGACAGCTTAATTTGATCATACAGTAAAAGTTAAGAGGGTATTTCTCCCTCAAGTAAAATAGTCCTCCAATTATCCTAATGTGCAGTGGAGCCTCACTTAATGAGAACCTCTGATACCGAGTAATTTGCAAAACAAGCAAAATAAACTATAAAAAATGACTCGCTTAATGAGCAACATTTCACATAACGAGTGACAAGGAGGAGGGAAGTCCTAGATTATGCACCTGCTAGATCTGTCTGTGTTTAGCACTCATTCCTCTGGCATTGCTTGGTCGCTTGTGATCACACATTTTTCTAAACTTGTGTTCAGACATAAAATTGAAGCGACTAATGAGCCATCATGAGACCATGAAGGGCCAGTCTTACTGTTGGATAGTTTCAGAAACATCAATTCCCCATCGTTGCCTGCCTCAGGATGACCCAAATTACATGCCGAAGAGAACCCTCACTGCTGACCGAAGAGTGTTGATGAATGTGACTTTGAGGGGTTTGTTCTGAAAAAAATGGATTTCATTTTTGCAACCAGCACTGAAAATAATATAAGAGTCGGTTATCAAAACTAAAACAATTTCAAAAAGTATTTTTTTGTAGGCCTGTGTGCTATTAAAACATTCATGGAGAGTGCCCAACATTAAATGTAATTTATACAAGGTGCGGCAAAAAAGTGCAAGCATTTATTTCCTTAAATATGGTACCTAGACATATAATTCCAATTGCAAAGTTTCATTAAACAAAGTGGAAAATTGTATGAAAGATCTTTGGCTTCGCTGGAGATTGCTAATAAAAAGTTTTAAAAATTAAATTTTTATATGGTCCCCATGAAGTATAAGTGTTAACCAGTAAAATTTTCCTCCTACACTGCATGAAACTTGGTGTGTTTGGCACTAAGTTTCAAGCTTCTATCTATAAAATTTGCAGAAATATATTTATTTCTGAATTTAAAGGAGTTTCTCACAAATTTGAATAAAGATGTTTATTGTAGAAATGTAAATTTATTCAATACAGAAAACTGCGAAATGCAAGTATTTGTCTAGCTATACACAAGAGTGTACTGAGGCGATCCTACGTCCCTGGCAAAATAGCCAAAGCTGCACCCCCTCCCACTACGTTCTACACTTTTTGTTGATTTTTCATCCCCTTATGACCTTCCCTGGAAAAGCAACCTTTATACATTTTTTATACACAGATTTAGCAAATTTTATATCCTCGTTTGTAAGAAATTATCTTCGTCTGGCCCATAACCTGCTATAAAAATGAAGACCAGTTACTAGCTATCTAAAAGCACAACAACTAACAATACTTGCAATTTTTATTCAACCACAGAAGGCTTTTTTTTATTTACACAGTAGATCGTACTCTAAACCGTGTTTTTCAAAGGTCATTTTTGAGCCCTCCTCTGCCTGCGCCCTTGGCGGCGGCCGATCTCACCACCCCTTAATCCGACCCTGGTGATACCAGTCGTCGCCTTGGAAAAAAAATTTGCTAATCACTCATATTATTGCTCAGTTTCATTGGTCGATAGTTGCAACTATCGACTTTATAAAGAAGGGACGAAGGAAACTTGAGAAAGCGAAAATTTAAGGCATTGCAAGAAAGTAGCCTAATACCGAACAAGAAAATTAAATTATTTGCTCTGAGTGGTGTGGTAAGCTGTACCTAAAAGCTGCAGAACCCACTAAAATTATTTTTAAAACTCGTATTTTCGTTTTAATTCTTATTTGCTTAATTTTCCACTCTTAAAAGTTCAATGGAGGCCGCGGTGGCCTAGTGGTAGAGTCTCAGGTTCGAGACGTGATTCCACTGAAGATCCATCATGTATTGGGCCTGTTGCACGTTAAATCATACGTAAGGGACCAAACGTTCTCCCGTTGGTGTGGCGCGGCGAGGAAGTTTGGAGAGGGACTAGACTGCCAGCTCAGGTGTCGTTTTCGTCATCTGACCGAGGTTCAAAATTACGAGATTCATCTCAAAATAGCGTTAATAAAACTAAACTAAACTGAGAGTTCCATGATCAGCGAAAATGGACAAGTAGTAAAAAATGAGAAAAAAAGACAGAAAATGAATTAACAAGTAAGACAGCTGTAGGATGGGATTGCACACCAAATAGTTTTGGAGAGCACCAAAGTGTGATATGAAGGACAAAGGCGAAAAACTATCCTTTTTACCTTTGAACTTAGCCAGAGCTGGATTTTCGGATGTTTCTGTTTGGAGCTCGGCTAACTAATGCTTTTTTTTTCTCCTCCTGACTCTCACCGAAGGTTCTCCTTCGCCCTCTTAATTTTTCTACCATTTTTTTCATTGTCTGTTTGTAGGTTTCGGTTTCACTTTCATGTTGTTTCAACGGGAATTTAGCTGGTTACTCCGTATTCGTTTTCTTTAATTACAAGTCACGTGCCGAAAAAACGTATGTCGTTAATTTTCTAGAAATAAATTCAGATAATTACAGTTACAGATTTAGGTTATTTAAAGGAAAAGTTATTTTTTAAAAATTGTGTTTCAATTATATTCTATTAATATTTTTGCAGAAATGCTCGTTTCTGAGCAGATTAGGTACTATTTGGGTAGTTGTCGAAAGTTCACATTTTGAACTATTCTTTTTAAAATACTTCAATTAATGTATCAATTGACTTTTTTCAATTTAATAAGAGTTAATAAATGCATAGTTATTTCTTGGTTCCGCCCTTTTAATAATTTATCGAAATATGTGTATTATCTCTGAATCGCACAACGAATTACACAGCAGTATGAGGTATGAAAAAGTGGTCTAAGTCAATAAATTTGCCTTTTAATATCTTTGTAAGTTTTGCAAATAGAAGCGGGCAACTTTGTGTGTTCATAGATGAATGTAGGTGAGCCATTTTAATAACTGACATTTTTACGCAATAGGGGCAGTATAAATCTGTTTAAAAACTTTTTACTATCAATATCCATAGAAGCCAATTGTTTTCATTCAAATTCTCATCTTATTTGATGAAACTTTGTAATTGAAAGTATATGTCTAATTGTAATTTTTAAGGAAATAAACGTTTGTTTCACTATTTTGGAGCACCCTGTATACAAAAACAATATGCCATAACATCCCCAAAACAGAGGGAAGTCATCTAATTAGATCGTACGAAAAACTACACCCTTAAGGAGTTAAACTGTCAAAAAAGCGATTTTTGTCCAAATTTGACGACCGAATAATGGCTAAGTCAACAGAAAGACGGACATTTGATTCACTTATTGTCCATTCAGCCCGTGGTTTACTCCACATTTGGTGGAATTATCGACAAGGCGAAAAGTGAATCATATATCTTATTTTGCCTACTGTTTTTGGTTGGTCGATTAAGAGAGGAACACGATGGGTGAAAACTTGTTTGAGTTGTTACTTCCATCGACTGTTTCGATCACTTGTCGGTGGAATTATTAGGGAAAATTAGTGCATCTGTATTATACAAGAGTGGGGCGATAGGATAATACAGCAAATGCAAGGACCCCTTTCCCTTTATTTTCCCTGATACAAATTTTATTGAACATCACAAAAAGGAAGCGGCATTTTATTAATACAAGTACTTTTTCAGTAATGAATTCGCAAGGTTTTCTAATTTATTATGTTTTATTTCATTATAATAATTACTTGACTAAAATTTTGTTAATGGTTCAAGCCAATCTAGTCGAAACATAGGCAGCTGCTGACGCCACTCTTTTGCTATATAGACATGCTAGGAAGAGTTACTTTGTTGAAGCCAAATGATGCGAATTCAACATAAACTAATGGAAAAAATTGTGTAAATGGAAATTAGATTTATTTAACTGAAAAATATCTGTTCTTTTGCGATATAATTCAGTAAGCTACAATTAATTGAGTATGCCAACAATCAACAAGAAAAAATATAGCAAATTTTAAAAAAGTTTTTTAAAAAAGGAAAAAAAAAATTTTAAACTGGAACAAGAAAAAAATTTTAATCATCGTACAATAAAATTAAAAGAACAAAAGAATTTTATTGTAAAACGAATTGAAGTTAGAAAAATTACAATAATGTTTAAGATGCTCGCCATTGCAGCAGCAAAACAAAAAACAGAGAACAATAGACAGATATACAAATAAAGACAAAATTAAACCAGCGGGAGTGGCCTCCCCGAAACTTTCTCGTATGCTTTCCCAAAAAGGTGCTGTTTCCCCTCCCACCGCGTGGATAAATTAGAAGACCACATACCAAATTTCAATTATCTAATGTAAGTTACTAAAAGATTTGCACACATCTAAGCAGCCTTTTAGCTTGCCAGCAATATCTCCGATCTGATTGTTACAAATTTACTACCGATAGTTGTAGTTGAAAATATCATGCACATTGGCAGAGTGCTTAAGAAATTAAAAAAGCATGAAAAACAGAACTGATGAATCAATTGACACTAATTTTGGTTTGTTACTTTATAACTTTACTTTTAACAACTACTCTCGTTCTGTCAGAGTAAAAACATTTCAAAATCCACTCAGAAAAAAATGCATTACGAAATATACAAAATAAAACTAACCGCAATCAAATATGCAACTCTTGAAAATGTTTCGGCGTGAAAGAAAAATTAAAAGAAAACACTCCATAATTAATTCACTTTTATTCGAGAAGAATTTGGCGGTGAGCCAAGATGACCGACCGTATTACGGGAACTGAGGTAAGCAGTACGCATGCGTGTAGAGATGACGGATTCTCTTCAAAAGTAAATTATACGGACCGACAGACAGTCAACCCTTTGACGGATTTGGCCCAAAATTTTATACGGACCTACATTCATGACGATAAAACTGTGTACCAAATTTTATCCATCTGGCTTTTCAAGTTTTTGAGTTATAGCGTTCGCATGACCTCGAACATGCAGACAGACAGACTTCCCGTTGCCGGATTTTGTCCAAAAGTTGATAGAAACCTACAAATTATGTTTAAAGACCACATACCAAATTTCATCCCCATAGCTCTAATAGTTTTCGAGTTATCGTGTTCACAGACACACACACAGACACACACACAGACACACACACAGACAGACATAATTCCAAAATAGTGTTTTTCGGAATCAGGGAGGTCTAAAACGTGGAGATTCGTCAAAATCTCGAGTTCGAATTTTTTGACGATTACAATACTTTCTCTTTGTATACTTCGTATACGAGAAAGTAAAAAGTGAACTAGAATGGATTCCTTTTGTTTTTTGCTTTTCGTTTACTTTAAATTACTCTAGGATTGCTTGTATTACCTTCCTTTTTTGAATTTTGGCTTTATTTGTATATCTGTCTACAATTAATTGAGTAATAAAATTTTACCTACTGCAGTTTAACAACAAAAAGTAAATATATTTAATATGGTAGTTTATTAGCCATAGTGAAGAAATTTATCCAAGTACGCGCTAAACTTGTTGAATGAGTTTATGCCTAAATTATTCAGAAACCATATTCAATATTATAAGTGTAAAATCGGAATGTAAAATTGTTTTTCTTCTGTCAATTATTTCCAATATAGGAAAGGTTTTGTAGCGAAAGGACTCCATGAAGCCTGATAGTTTGCAAAAGTTTTAAAAATATGTTTCTTCCATCGCTGAAGCCTTTTTTGATTCCCGTATCTGCATGGACATGCAAAAGGTGTTATAATTTGCGCGTGGTCAAAAATGACCTGCGAACTACCATGGTAGCGAAAAAGTAAAAAATCTGAATGGTATTAGGCATTCACAAATAAAAGATACAAAATTCTTGATTTGGATAACATTGTTAAAAAATTTGATGAATTATATCCTAAAAGTAGGATACAGTTACATTAAAATTATTAAATGATGTTTATAAATTTTAATAATAAAGTGAACAATTATTTTCATTTGTTTCGGCTATTATTTTATTTTTTTATGAGATTTAAATAATAATAGTCAAATTTGTTTCCCAAAATTAGTGTAATACACTTCATTTGCTATGAGATTAATGTTCTTAATTCTTCATTTTCTATTATTGCTCGTCGGTTCATCAGACTTTTACTTACTGCCCTGACATCATACAAATAGTTAATTATTCCAAATAATCATTTATTATAATTGAATTATCTAATTAATATTTAATTACCTTTAATTAAATATAAAACTAATTATTATGTGTTATTTTGAAGCTAAATTAGAGAAATCTTGTTTGCCCCTCCCCCCTTTCGGAGATGTCTTGCCTGTCCATCGGCAAATTTCTGCTACCAACCAGAAGCGACCCGAGGTAACTTTACCAACAGGGCAAGGCAATAATATTGTGCCCCTCACATATCTAACGTATTTTTTAAATTTTATAATGCTCGTATTCTAAATATCAAACAAAATTTTAGTGAAAAATATGCATTTTTTACTCGTAAATACGATTAAATACTACTATGATGAGAAGTTTTAAACTTCAGATATATTTAAGATTATACAGAGGTCATTGAAGCAAACACAATATATGCAATAAATTCATTTAAAAAATATGTGAGTTTATTTCTCAATTTTATTAAACCATGTTTTTCTTCATACTCCCGCTTTGGATCCATTCCGGAATTTGGCACCACGGGCAGTTGCCCGGTTTGCCTGAGCCTCGGGCCGTCCCTGCCACCACCTCCGACAAAGAAATAAAATTTGCTTTAATTTTAATTAAAAAAATTAGAGATAATAGTCTACAAATTTAAGTAGGAAATTCTTTTATGGATTATTTTTTAAAAATTTCACACATATTGAGAAAAAAATCTTAAGAAAAGAAAGTGCGCCTGTTCAGTTGTTGTCCTCGTCAACTGACCAAGGTTCAAAATCAGAAGATCCGCTTCAAAACAGCCCTCCTGCCACGTCAAACGGGGTGTTAATTTAATTAAACTAAACTCGTATTTTTAAAAGTGAAAAATTAGACGTCGACGAAATTTGAGCGATAAATTATTCTTAAGAGAAGCTTTTTTATTTAATGCAGTTTCTTCTTGTCATTTGATTCTGAATTACAGATCCTCCACCCCTAAAATGAAAATAATCTTTACAACTAAGTACTACGACTGTTTTATTTATTATTAAATAATTTCTGGACTAAAATTTATTTTTGCTTCTTGCAATGGGTGAGAATGAAAAGTTTTCGTTGTATATAATGCCAGTAGATGGCACCTCAACTAGCACCAACGAAGAACTACGAATACGAGGCTTTTCCAAGCAACATTTGCACGACGTTATTCCATTACAAAAAGCATCAAAAATTTCACACAATCATTTTTCGGTCCTCGGCAAGATAAATAACTTTTTAGATCGAAAAATAAAGAAATCCCAAACAGGGAAAACAGTTTTCTTCAGGAATTATTGGATTTTTTTTATCAATTATAATATATTTACTCTATGGATTTATACGTTTTCTTTTACAGATAAGTTAAAGATGTCTTTCTCAGGGTCTGTGACTCCATGCAAAGGATACATAGATTAATAATTGATTGAATGCGTCAATATGGTCATCAGAAAAAGAATGCATTTTTGAGCAGGTGGAGGGTAGGGCCTTAAAGTCTCTGAAAAATTATTGAAAATCTGCTTTCTTAACCCCTTTCAAAAGACAATGAACGTGTTGAAAGTGTCCTTATTTTTTAATTACCAGAATTACGTGTGCCTTTGTTTATATGTCAGATGATTAAGCAGATTTTTTCATACGCTGCATCCGGAGACGACTAAGGGAAAGACTGACTAAGAGGATAAGGAAAGCCTTTTTCGATGAGACTTTTCTAACTACATTGAGATAGAACGAAGAGATCATGCTCATTGAAAGTTCTCTGCGTAAAATAGTATAATATCTACAAAGCACTGTTTATCTATCATCATTTTTATTTATCTGCAAATATAACAAAGTGGAAAAAAATTATCATCATTAGATATTTTGTGTATGAAAATTGATAAATGAAGTGATATTCTGCCCTAAAATATCTTTGCTTATGTAAGGTATATAAGGAAATCTTTTAATAGATCCTTTACTGAAAGATTTCGATAAGCTAATTGTTATTTCAGTGGCGGTTTTCCGCACAGGTGTTAGAGGCGCCCGCCTCGTGCCTCGAGAATCTAGGGGGCCTCAAAACGTATTCCATGTGCCTTGTAGTGATAATCTGGCGGCGAATTTCAACATTAGGCAAACACGGGCCTCAAAGCAACTTTGAGCCTGTGGCCTGATATTGACAAAATCCCCCGCTGTGTTGTTTGAATAACCAGGGAGTAAATTAATTGACATATTTGTCTTTTTATCTTTCAAACATTTTAAAAACTGACTACTTTTTTTTAAAAAAAGTAAATATTTGTTTGCAGATGCCGTTCATTTTAGTTTTGAGAATTTGTATAAGCTCAATACAAATATTTCATTCATTCATTCGATTATTTTTGTTAAGAGTGTCTGGCAATTTCCATCATTAGTTCTGAAATTAAGAATTGTGTTGCGCCTCAGATGGATGAGCATCCATGCTAATATTTTATTATTTGATTTTAAGTTAATATTGCGCATTTAAGAATAAGATTTCATAATTTTGGATTTTAATAATTTCTACTAATAATACATTTTGAATTTACAAACACTTAAAGCCATTTGTTGGAATTCCGAAGATAAATTAAAAGCACAAAAGACTTTTCTTTTTGTTTAATGTTCAAATCACGCCAAACTTAATTTTTTTTATCTTCCCGTATGAGTTTTTCTATTCCGAACTATTTAAGAATAGAAAATTTAAAAAAGTGGTACTAATCAATTGATCAAGTTTGAATACATGATTTTCGATACAAAAGCAACTTTTAACTCTCTTGTCAAAATTTTTAAAACAATATGCATCCTAACCACTCTGACCAACTTTTATAAGAATTCAGACTGAATATGCATCATAGGCAAATGCTGGAAAAAAAGTAATTAGTTTCTATTTCAAACGCCAATGGAATTTACAAATAATGCAATATATCATTAAAATCTGCCTAAGAACCTACAAAATTTTGATTTAACAATTATCTTTTCTTTTTTGTTTTGAAGTTAACTAATTTTTTTCCCATTCTGGTCTCCTTTTGTCCGAGGGAAATAAAATCGGAGTAATTTTCAATAGAATTTATTTTGGATCACACGAACGGAATAAGAAAAGCGAAGTACCAATGAAATAAATAAATAAAAAATAATTTAAATCAGTATTTTTTATAAACCCCCCAAAAATAATAATTTCATAAAAACTGGAAGCAAAAATGATTAAAAAGTGGTCTTAAAGGATGTCATAATTTGTTCTCATATGTGCTAAATTTTTGTCTTGTCTAAATTATATAGGGGAGAGTGAGATACTTTGATTTTGGCGTTAATAATTCTTCTTTCTAGTGGACAAATACTGAATTATTCTCCACTAGGGAAGAAAAAAGAATGGTCATAGTTTCCATTTTGTTGTTGTTAAATTCACTTTGTCTGTAAAAGTTTATTTGTTTTATGACATCATCTCTACAATGTTCGTATGATTTTAAACTATCCTTACTTAAAAATAATTACACTTTTAAAAACCATTTTTAGTCCAACTTATTATACGTTTAATACAGATTTATACCCTATCAAAGAATAAGGATTTACTTCAATAATTGCGCTGTTCTATTTCGTTTCTTATGACCTCTGCACTCGGGGTAAAACGGGATACTAGAGGAAGCTACGGATACCCGACCGAAGAGGATTTTCTTTGGTTGTGAGATAGTTGGTAGTTTGTGAGGGCCATTCCTATTTGACCTTTGCGTCAAATGATCTGATAGAAAGCATTTCCAACAGTTAGAAGAAAAGAAAGGAGAAAATGAAAAAAAAAAAAAAATGCTATTAAAGAAGAGAAAATTGTTTTCTTGTGACTCCGGAAACAGAAAAAGAAAGCATCAAAACAAAACAATCAAAAAGTGAAGAATATGAAGAACCAATACTGCAAAGCCGTCTTATAAGAAAACCTAAATGAGTCCACTAAATCTGCAGTGGAGCGGAGAATAAAGACAACTACGTTATGTGAACTATTACTATGCTTACTTACTTATTACTATTCTTAAACTAGTTGCCTTTATTTTTAAATTGTCAACTACAGTAACTATTGTTAAATCTTAAAACATTGCCACTATTCTTAAATTGTTAATCATTGCTACTACTGATAAATCTTTAAAAAAAACTATGTTAATTCTTAAATTGCCAGCTATTGTAATTATTGTTAAATTTTTTTTAAAAAACATCTTTTTTCTTAGATTGTCATCTATTATAACCGTTGTTAAATCTTAGAAAATTGTGTGTGTTTTCTTCTTCAGTTGTCACGTAAAATAAAAAAATATGCTACTTTTCTACTGAAAATCTAGTTTTCTCTAATTTCCCATAGAGTTAACATGTGTATCCCGTTTTACCCCATTACGGGATACTTTGACTTTTTCTACATAAAAATTATTAGTAAAAAAAGTAGTGAAACTGTGACTTTTCCTGAAAGATATATTAAACTGATAAATAAAGAATATTTTAGTAAAATTTAACAAGCTTTATGTCGAATAGTTTAGCTCCAACAGGCTTTCAAACCTTAGGTATCCCGTTTTACCCCACTTTCCCCAAGGAAAAATATTTCTCTCTTCGGTCAATAACTTTACGTGCTTTTAACACATTTTTCGCAACAATTTTGGCATCAGAATAATCTAATCGCTCACTCTCTCTAAACTGCTAGTTCAAAAGACTTTTAAAACAGTCATTATGAACGGCTGAGAAGTATGTGCTTAAATGAGAAAATACGTTGTCTTATTTTTCTAGAAAATCCAGTGGTACTTCAACATACATTATTTGTGTTAGAAAGATTTATTTTAAATCCATTTTCCTGTCCATTTCAAACAAAAATTGCTTAGTATATTTTTAACCATCTCTCCGTTTACTTCGTTTATTTATAATCAAGAAAATAGGGATATAAAATAATTTTTATAGAGAAACGTCTGTTAAATTTCCAATAGTTATTTTCTATTTTAATTTTCTGATGTTTTATTCTATTTATTTTTAAATGCTTATGTTTCCCTTGTTTTGCTCGCATTTCTTAACGTGATGACATTTGATTTGGAATGTCTGCCTGCTAACGCGATCTTTGTCGGAGTTTTAAAAATTCAAGAAACTTCATAATATCATATGTGGACATACATGAGCACTACTCAGCAGATTTCATGTAAGTCTGCAATCCTTCAGGCAGACGTTAGCTTCCTTCCATATAGCTTTCTTGGTCTGCGTGCCGTCTTCGTCTTCCTCCGCCTTTCCCAGTACAAGTTCGATTATTTCTTCAACAGAAAGTGTGATGGAAAAAGAATTGTTCACATCCACTTAAACCTGCAATATATATATATATATATATTATCTCAAGGATCTTTTAGATTAAAATTTATACCTTCAAAAGTGCAGTTATTTAGATACTGCCGATAAATTGGGAAATTTTTTAGGAAAATATTGCAAAATTCAGTGGCTTCAATACTCAGTCGTATTTAGAAATTAATTCGTAACAGTGGTCATCGTATTGCTCATTCAACCTTCAATATTCATATGTCATTATCGATATATGCAATGTATCCTAAAAGGTATGATTTTGTTTGATACTTTAATAATGGTAGTTCTTTTTTCCACCAGGTTGAAAGCAATTTTATCGCAATCACTGCGCATTTAAAATTTACGAAGTTATCATCACATTAGGCAGGAAGGCCATTAGAGACTACTCTCGGTATATATTTACAAGTTTTTTACCTACATTTTTTGTGAGACAATATATGATCTGTAAGCATAGTTTTCTCTGCATGCTGCTGCATTTCTTTTGTTGTCTAGAAACTGCCTGATCGTATGATATCGTTTATGAAACGCGTTGTTTATCAGCGAAGTATATGTTTTATTTTAATTTAAATACTTCCGAATGGCATTGCATAGAATATTAATAAAATTTTTGTGACAAAATGTAAAAATTTCTCATTGAAAATGTACATTCTAAAATGCAACAGACACGAAATTGAGAGATACAGGACTGTTTGCATTAAAAGAACAGCACCAGATCAGAATTTCTTTTTCGAAATGATGTATTAGAATGGAATATTTAATTGGTGTTAATTTTCCTGTCAATGCAAACTGTTTATTTTGCAAGTAAACCTCACGAAACTCACTAATGTGTAGGGAATTAATGCGAAATATTAAAATACTAATTGTATACTTTGTCTAGGCCTTTTATAGAAGGGCTGAATTTCATACATTGCCATAATATACTCATTCATATTGATGAATTTTGCTCTTTATGGACGGTTTATTGGTATTAAAAAATACTCCATACAATTATGCATGCTGTGAAATTTTGAATTTTCCCCTCCATATAATGATGCAGAACGTTTGTGTAGTGAATTATGTAAAATTCTGAATTTTTGGAAAATGTATATGTAATTTTTTTTAAAGATACAAATTAAACAGAATATTTTAAAGAAACTTGACAAAATTATTGAGTGAATCTGGAAGCAGGTGAATTGTATTTTTAAGCACTAAGGAAGCTTTTTACCATGTTGACTATGAAATGCAAAATGTGTACCAATTGCCTTTTGAGTACTTAAAGTATTCCCTCACATACTTTTAGATGACGTGCTTAGGGCAAGATTTACATATTTTTACGCCCTAGGACAAAGCATATTCTCCACCCCCTTTCAAAAAAGTAAATATATAATTTTCAATTTAATGAGCAATATTTTATCTTTGAAACATAAAATTACTTAATGCAATCTTTATAATCTTTCAATCACATTAAATTTTTATTTCAAAATTATACTACTTGTGAAATAACACAACATTAACACCTGCAAAAATACTTCATCGAATTTTTTGAAATCGTCTGAAGTACCTGCTAGAACTACTTCGTTCGCGCTTTTGTCCGTGAATAGGCTTTAAGGATCATTGAAGTAGACAGATTTTATTAAATCGATTTCAATTCAAAGAAGTGCAAGGCCAAGAGACGCTAAGATCCACAGAAGACAAAAAAAATGTATCCCTCAATATATTTAATGCAACGAATTTAAATTTCAAAACTATCATTTTATAAGGTCTTTTGAAAATAATACTGAAAACTTAGTAAATATTTGGTTGCAGTTTCTTCTGTATATGCGTCCTCTGACGGCTGCGTCCTAGGCCATGGCCTAGGTTGGCTCTAGGAGAAATCTGGCCCTGTGCGTTCTTGAAACTTGTTTGAATCAAAAGATGATTTATTCGAAAGTGGAGTTGCTTTTTGGATGGCTTTTATGAAACCAGGGAAATTTTATTTATTCCTATTAAATGTGGATTGTCATTAATGTGCGTAGTTATTAAATGCAGCTTAAATATAGAAGTCGTACATTGCATAGTAAACAGTAGCAATGATACTAATGCATAATTAATATTAAAGCATCAATTCATATCAGCCTGTAGCTCACGCATTTAGACACGTATTTGAACGGAGCCCATAAGCAAAAAAGGTGGCCTTTTATGACGATAAAACATTTATCCCAGTTGTACTATTGGACCCCAAAACAGCACACCCATACGACATAAAAAGAAATAACATAGTTTATCTCATCGGAAAGAGAAACAAAAAGGAAATAAATCATCGTAACCATCATCATGAGGTCCATCAACAATTCCCTTAAGAAATTATTTTCTGCCAAAACTGTAATTAACCTATCTCCTTGTATGAAATGTAATTGCTTATTTTTCCCCATTAAGTAGCGATGTTCCAAATGATATCATCACTTGTGGGTTTGAAAGCAGTATGCTTAATTGCTACTTTCTTTCGTTTTCGAACGTACGCTGGATTACACAATCTCTCTCCTCTTTCCTCAAAAGAAATTGTTTCTTACATGTTGGCGAGCCAACAAAAAATTTGTTTCAGTTACTACGGTTTTCCCACCACTCATTAAGTTTCCATATTCTTTCAGTTGCTACGGAATTGGCGTAGATATTTAACTATCAGGCAGGGCCGGATTCTACGTCCTAGGCTAAAGCGGCTATTTGTGCGCCCTCTCAAAAAGTTGATTTATTATATAATTTTCAATGCAAGCTAATTTATTTTTGAAATATGTCAGCACTCAATATAGTCATTATAATATTTAAGCAACATTATATTTTTGAATTCTAAACTATACTACTTATGAAATTGGTAAAATTAACACCTATGTATATATAAAGATTTTTCGACGAATTTCTACAAGTCGTCTTAAATACCAACTAAAATTTGTTTCTTCACGCTCATGTCTATGAAAAAAACTTCTATTGTTTCATTGAAGTCAACGGATCTTGTTAAATCTGCTTTAACCCTTTGCGGTTGGTAGATTTCGCTGATGGGAGTATCAGCAGGTTCGAGGAAATGTAGCGTTTCGCAGTTATGGGATTTAAAGTCAATATATGGATATTAAAACACAGAAAATTTGTGGTTTTTAATAGTATTTATAATACATTAAAACATAATTTTTTTTTTTTAATTTCTGTAATTTTCCATTCTATGACGACTTGCGAATGCCGCCACTGTGGCGGCATCGACCGCAAAGGGTTAACCCTCTGACTGCATATCCCGCGATTTCCACGGGTTGTAAGTTCGTCTGTTTTCTGCTGCACCCTGCGATAGCTAATGGGTTTATTTAGCACTTTTAAAACGTTGAATCATATTATACAGTAGAACCCCGCTAATCCGAACTAATTGGTACCGGTGCCCGTTCGGATTACCCGAAATTCCGATAAAAATAGAAAAGAAAAAGATATGCGCTAAAAAAATATAAGTTATAAGTACTCAGTGCTACTATCTTTTGAATTCTTTTATTCAAAAGCAATAGAAAGAGAATATCTCTCCCCTTTTCATTAGAATAATGGATGTGCTCCTGTATGAAGTGACCTTATCTTACGGCGAATTGCATTAGTTTCTTCAATGTGTACAAAATTATGCATTCTGAAAAAGTACTTTTTTTTATTTTTAATATGTATATTTAAATCTTTTCAGGTGATCTTCTCAATTACATATAATTTTCGAAAATAAAATTGGTTCGGATTAACCGGAATTTCGGATTAGCGGGGTTCTACTGTACTTATAAAGCCCTGAATGTAAATAACATTTCGTTTGGTTCAATGGCATTTGAAAATGGTTTAAAACGTTGCATTTAAATAGTTATTCAAAAAAATTATGCAGTCAGAGGGTTAATGCAAAGAAGTGCAATGGCATTCAACTTATTTTACTTTATCTGAGATCTTAAATAATCCTCGATCTTTTTAGAGAAAAGGGCCTTTCAGGGGAGGAATTCATCACTAGCGTGGCGACAAACATTTTTAATGATAAATTGTTTGCAGTTCCTTTTCTTGTAGCCAGCTGCAAAATGCTAATGAGCTTTTAGTCCCAGTGTTACAATGTCAGATTTCAGTTAGAAAAGTTTTTTCACTATCTTAACGTCTCTTAGCACAGTATCATTAAATTAGCGTTATTGTGTTATGTCACTTTTCTTACAGCACAGCTATGGGTTGGAGATTACAGGTCTACGGCCTAGGTTCTCCACACAAAATGCTACTACTATCGATGGTGTTAGAAAAGTTCATTAGAATAGTTTCCAGATCATGTTTGAGCACCAAAAATAGGTTTATTCCTTCGCTTTCAAGTTCAGGAGAACTCAACGATCAGAATTTGTCTTTCTCCAAAATCTTCATAAGAAACCGACTTTTTCTTCGATTCTTCTTGCAACCTTATTACTTAAAATTGTATTGATCTGAAAGTTGTCATTTCGTACGTGTCTCATACGATTGAAGTTTCCCGAAAATCGACACTTTTCATCAAATTCATAAACTTTCGTTTCAGAAATATTGAGATCTTTCTCCTCATATAAATCAAACTGTTCTCGCAGTTCATTCAAGAACTTATAAGTGATTGCAAAACTTTGACAACTTCTGAAACATCGGTTTCCATGTTTTTCACATATTTACAGGGCCGTTTTAATAAATTTTAACGCCCTGGGCTAGAGTCATTTGACGCCCCATTATAGTCATAACTAAGAATTTGAACGCCTATGATCCAAAGAATGTATGTAGTATTTACCTAATAAAATCATTGAGGAGAAAAAAAAATCGACGGATCTCTACGAAACAGCCGTTGGGATTGAGGGGCGTAAACTTACCTTACTCAACTGTGACTTTCTGTGATTAAAGGAGCTCTATGTGACTAAAGTGTCAGAAGTAGCTCTTTGTGGCTCTGAGATTATCTGACTGGAGTAGCTCTTTGTAACTCTCAATTTATGTGACTGATTCGTGATTTTGGTTGGGTTTTTTTTCGCGAAAAAAATTCTTGTTTTCAATATTTATTCATGTCATTAATAGTGGATACAATTTCTGTTCGTAACAATCTTATGTAAAATCGGCGATGGTACGAGAAATCTCAGGAAGCTAGGTTGGCCACTGCGTGCGCGCGCATGGGTAGCTGTGACGTCATCAAAATTCTTTGTGATTTTCACCAACTTTGCAACTCGACTGTGACTAAACCGTAATTCCAAATTCTAAAATTCTTTTTGCAATCTTCAATGTCCACCTTTCTCTGTTAAATAAAACTAAAACCAACTCTCTATGTTATTTGGTTGCGGAGCTATAAGCGACTAACTTTACCACGAAAAGCGTCATAATTTTTTCCTTTCCTGGCACCCCATTAGACCACTATGGAGGGATGTAAGTTTACGTCAAAAAATTTTCACCTATTCTCTCATTAACACCATACAATTTTGCAAATCGGCACCTTCTCAAAGGAAGATTTTACAAGTCAGGTTCCGATGCCCCTAATCGTATACATAATTAATTTTGACCGTTACATTATAAATATAAAAAATATTTATGCATTGGCTCTTATGAATATTTTTTTAAACCGAGATCCATGTTTACATAACATTACAATTAATTTTAAAAGTAAAAATACAATTAGGACTTGTCTAATAGCAAGTTCTAATTACATTTTTACTTTTAACATATTTAAAATTATAATTTAATAAAGTATTGGTTAAAATAAAAATAAAACCAATGCAATAAATTTTTAGGTATTCCTGGGCTACAGCTCAATCATCCCATTGGATAAGACAGTAATGAGCAGGTGTGTAGTGGAGCCGGAACGCACCGGAACGGTGTTCCGGCACTGTTTTTTTCCAAAAGAAATAATAAGTAGGAAAAAATTGTGAAAACGTCCTTAAAACAGCGCGATTTTTGTCACCCATGAGAGCGTTCCGGAACTGCTTATTTTGCAACTACACCATTCACATTGCGTTTCACATAAGTTTTTGAAAATCACTATCGTATCAAGATGATATAAATGAAACAGTCTGAAGTCCTCGCATCAGTTATACAATAACAATACTTGAATCAGAAATTGTAAGAGTTTGTCGGCTTATGTGTATTACGGTATTGGATGTTGGTTCGTTTTCGAATTACCGTGTGACACGTAGCGCCACCTGTCAGCAATTCTTAAAACTAAACACTTTTAAACATCAAAGAACTTTAAAGAAAAGTGCTTCAATAATTGACTTTATAATTTTATTTACTAAAATACTTCGGAAAATTTATTAGAAATGTCAATAATTGTTTTTTCCACTTTCCCATTATTATCGGAAGAATTAATTAAAATATTAAAAAAATTTAAAATAAAATTAATTAAATTTCTTCTTGCTTACTATCTTATTCTTCCATTATCCTATATCCAAGCTATTCATTGTAACTGAACTGCATCGATTTTTGTCACGTGATGAAATTTCAAACAAAAAATGCTTTTCGATTTTCACTTGTTTGGTGAACTGCGTTGAAATAAAAAGAAAGGGGGAAAAAAATCGCGGCATATTATACTTTTATTCCATTTTTACACTATTTTGATTTCTGAAATGTATAACAGTACTAATTTTTATCTTTATAACAAAAAAGGAATGAAAAAAAAAAATAACAAGAAACTAAAGTACAAAATATAACTGTTTTTTTTTTAGCAAAAACTTCAAACTTGCTTTATGAGCTACGTAACATCTAAACCAAAATAAATGAAAAAAAAATCATTCGGTTACTTTTGCGTTCCATTTATTTTTCTCTCATGATTTGTTAAACGTAGCTATAATTAGTTTTACAGGAGAGGAAATAAACTAAGAGACTTAATTGCAAACATATTACAACTAAATGTTAAATAGTACTATTTTCAGTATCTAAGAGATTTTTCAATATGATATAAGATTTTACAAAATGATTTAATCTGATATTTTCGCTATTTCCTGAATGGATGAGGATTGAACATTGTAGTTTATTTAGAAGGTGGAATGTTCAGTAATTCATGCAATGCAATCCATTATTATCGTAAACATTCGTGACTTCTTTATAAACGCAAGTTATTTTCTTTTTCGACGATTTTCCTTCGAATTATTAATTTAAGCAGTTGAACGAATGCGTCCAACTATTCCTACGCTATGATGCATATTTTTCATGAGCAGTTAAGAATTTTTTGTGAAACTTTTGTTTCACGTGTTTATATGTTTATTTTTCAGCTTCAATGAAAGTTCTTCGAACTATAGTATTTGGAGAGTGCCATTGTTTCATTGTCTCCTAAAAATGTTGTATTGCAATTTTATAGACGTCTGAAATATGGTCCGATTTTGAAGTGGTTGTTGTCCCTCGGTTAAATGTGAGAATTATTACTTTACTCTGATAAGCTAAACTTTACTTACTTGAAACGTGGATTTACTAGATATTTTTAATGTTTCATCACTATAAAATTTGCTTAGAAAATAACTGCCGGAAATTTTTTAAAAGTATTACTACTTAACAAACATTTCAGAAAAATACTAGAAATTTTTCCTTGACAGGGTTATTGATATTTCTGACTATTATTTTCTCTTTATTCAATTATTTTATTTACTAATTTTCATTATTTTACAGTTAAAATAATCATCATAGCTTGGCAAAGGAGAAAGCCTTTCCCTCATCAGAGGTGTATGTTGACACCTGAAGCAATATGCCTTGTTGAGGAATGTATTATTGAAATTAATTTTAAATGCTCCAGAAATGTAATATTCGACTGTGTCATAAATTTTAATACAATGCTTTGATGAGGGTTTGATTTTAATTATAAAAACTTTGTTTTTTAGGTATTCAAAAATGAATTTTTTAATATAAAAAGGAAATTTTTCGGTCGTTTTTTTTATACAGTAATGTTGTATTATAAAAGAAAAGTTAAAATAAAATCTGAACTTGTTTCTTATAAAAAATGTTGCATCATAGAAAAAAATCATTGCATAGAAGTCCAGATATTGAGACAAAGATGATAAGAATGTACCGCTTAAGATTTGTTTTATGTAGATATTATACCTTACAAATAGAGCTTTAGTTAAGCTTAGTTTAGTTTTATTAACGTCCCATTTTGAAGCAACTCGAGGGCTATTAAAAAATAGAACATGTTCATTCATCGTAAGCGAATAAAACAGTATAATTAAAATTGGCTAAATCGAACGCTTTTAATATGAATTCTTGGTAGCTCAAATTTTTGCTTGGTCCTCTGAATTTCCTATCAGTATAATGTTAAAATATTATCTATAATTTTCGAATTTATTTCAGTAATTCGACATCAAACCTAAAAACTGTAATTTTTTTCGATAGATAAATGTATTCTTCCCTTGTATCCTCAGTGATCGTAAGTGAATATTTTTTAAGGTAATTATTTCACTCGAGGACTGTACTTCTGAACAATATATACAATAAAAAAAAGCAATAATTTTTTTTTAACACTGTAACATATTTTGAATACGTTAAATGTGAATTGTACAGTTTATTTTGAAGTTTTGTCGTATGATTACTATATCCATAGTATTGTGCACTGCATTTTACAATAATGCACTGATTTTTTTACAATTTTACTTTTACAATTACTTTATTATACTTTTTTTGTCACCCACTGGAGCCTACCTCGAGTACAAGGATGAGAAGTTGCCCTATAAGTAAACGGGCTCTCGGTTCTCCTGGAGGATACAATAATGGTGGTGTCTGGTTAACGGTCCCATCACCGATGGCAGGATGTACTTCTCTGACAGAGATACCCCTTGATGCTCGTAACAGGTTCTATAACGCTTGGTTCACAATGCCTTTATTGCTATTTTCGGCGATCTGTTCAATTAGATTTTCCCGATGCCTTCGAGACGGAGTGGAGTATTCTTTGTAATTATTTACTTATTTATTAAAATTATCAGGTTTTGCAAAAATTATAATTGTGGTCACTTTATTTATTAAAAATTACTTACTGTTTATTTATTTTTTTTATGTTTCATTTATTAAAACTGTTAAATATTAAAAGTAAATCTTTACTGCCATTTTTAGTTTAAAGCCGTTAAAGATACTACAGCCGTAAACGGCTGTAGTATCTTTACTAATAATCGTTAAAAAGCAATCAATGCACCATCGGATAGAACAAACAATTTTCGTTCTAATGAAGTTTGTTTTAAATTTCCAACATAATTTATTGAATTTTGAGAAATTTTTAAGTAATAGTCACTTTTATAATAATTTTTGATAAGGATTTCTTGAAATTCTCGCATCTGACGTTTTAACAACTCTATGATTTTCATTTTTTTTATCTTATAACTGGAAAGTTTCTATCGGATTTAAAACAAGAACGGTTGAAATATCTTATTCCGTTTTTTTTAATCAATTTTTCCCTGATCAGTTCAAACAGTTTTTTTTGCTAGCGAGATTTAACAGCGAGAGTTTCTCCGGGCGATCCCAGAATGCATTGTTGCTTCCTCGAAGGAGGTAACGTAATATGCTTTCATTCCCAGCCTGCATTTCTACAATCTGATTCCTTCCGGTGACGTCATTAAATTCGCGTCATTGTCGAGAGGAAAAATAAGCTGGAAAATCAATAATGTGGATCTTTTGTTTTGATTTTGTTTTAAAAACTTTTTCGAGTCATTGTGGGTATTTTTTTTCATATTTTGTCGTTCATTTGTTCGTTTTTCGTTCGTTTTTCTCATGTTTTGTTGTTTCATATTAGTCCTGATTCCACGGGCAACGCCGTGCGCGTACTGCTAGTTCATAATTTGTCAGCGCAGTAAAAAAAAGTAAAATTTTGCCCTAAATTTTTTCTAAAGTTAGTTTTCTAAATAGAACTTACAAATGCTATAAATAGTTTAAAGATAAATAATTTTTCAGTTTTATTCACAGCAACAGATTCTAACAAGAAGATCAGACTTTTTTTTACACAGTTTTTCACCCAGAAGCCAAATTCATCATTTTAAATGATAAATTTTCTCCTTAAGAGCCGAAAGGATCGCGGGTTCGAGCCCTGATTCCACAGAAGAACCGCCGTGTTCGCAGGGCAGGTGAACTTTAACGTCCTCTTACTAGTGTGAAGCAGAAGTTAGGTTAGGGAAGTACCGGTCCAGATGTCGTCCTCGTCATCTAACCACTGTTCAAAATTAGGAGATCTGTCCCTAAATAGTCCTTACACAGAACTGTAGCCTCACCAAGCAAAGTTTTATCCTTCTTTAACCCTGAAATAAGATAAAGAATGAAATGTGACTACTATAGTTTTAATGATATTTATGATACTGAACACAAACACATCATTAAAAGATGAGAAGTTTTAGTATGTTTAAAATTTTTGATGATTTATGATTTCAAAACTTTATGCAGCAAAATACCGACAATTTTAAATCCATTTATACGCTGAAACGTGTTTTCTACGTTCGCATTTTATGTTTAATATTTTGCAAAATGTGAGGTTACATTAATACCATAAACGCCTTATTTTATTTTTCATTTGATGCATTTATGAAAATAAGTTCACTTTTGAATGGAATTCATTATTTTAAATGACACGCTTTTTCTCGGCAGTATAAATAGATACACGAATGGGTAATTTTTATTACTGACAAACGTTATATTATGGTCATTACTTTATTTCTAAGCAAAAAATATGAAAGTTGAAAAAATTAGAATTGCCACCGTAGATGATATATATTCATCCTCCTCATAACTTTGTTCGTTATTTATAAACTTCTTGAGAGTGCGTTTTAAAATTTTGCTTTCCTTTCCCGAAAAAAAATATAACACATTATAATCAAACAAGCGTAGTTCTTTTCGGATGATAGAATAATCATAGTCTACTTTAAAATCCAACACAATTTTCATACAGAACAAAGCGTTTTTAAAAATATTTTATTATTTTTGCAATGTAACAACGATTGCTCGTAAACATGTTGCATTGATCATTTATGGTTGATTTCCGTCGTCGTTCAAGAAAAAATCACTAAGTCCAAAACTAACGTTTTGAGAAATTGTTCTTCAAATTAAATACTGCAATAATTACCATCAACGAAAGCATTTTAATATAATGGCAAATCTTAAAATCTTGAGAAATATATTTCAACACAGTAAACACTGAAGTCCACTGTACGTTACGTTTGAAATAACGAAGTACTAAAAATAAAACAAACTAAAGAAACAACAAAAAGCTAAAGAATAATATACTTATCTTACCTTCTAATTAATAAATACTTGATCCAGAACTTCCCCGGGAAAGTCAAGGGTCTAATTTTGATGGAGAATGGAAATGTCGACAGAAAATACGGTCAAATGGCGTTATTTTTCTTCCCGCTCAATCTTCAGATTGGTACGTCATCCCGATTGACCAATGAAATGCGTCCGTGATAAAAGAAGGGAAAATTACGGAAAGTGACCCTAAAATCGGAAATATCCTACAGCAATATAGGGGTTATGTCCGTAAAAAGGGAAAAGTGGCCGTGAAATTACGGAAATTTTTCAGACATATCATAAAACGGGGCACCGTTATTTTGCACCGATTTTTAGTATTTCAGAGAGAATTTAGAGATTTGTTGTATGTATTTCTCTGAAAAAGATCTTTACTGATTTTTTTCCTCGTCGGCTGATTACTTGAGAAGCGTTCTGCAGCAAAATTTGAATCACATAGTAATTTAATGACAAATTATATTTTTTCGAAGAGTTTTGTTGCAAAGTTATCTCATCGGTTGGGATTCTTTGCAATGGTTATTTTTTTCAGTATATTTCTGTAACAAACTCACTGTGTGCTATGTTAGACAAATTGATTGAATAACTGGCTGTAAATATACAAGAATTTTTTTTAAATACTTGATTATAATAAAAAATTATACGCCATCGTACCTGGCCAAATCAGGATGGCATATTAGAAATACATTTATCCGGCCATTGTTGGGTGTATTATTAAGTTACCTATCCTTTACCGCACACCTATCTTAGTTATAAGCGGTTGTTATCATTTTACGGTTTGCATTATTGACCGGAAAAAAAAAGTTACTGAACTGGACTATACAAGACGCAACGTTTTTGTCCTTTTCATAAGAAAAAAAACCAGGAGATTTCCAGGTTCCCATAAATGAAGTAGCTTTCTTTTGCAACAAACAGTTCGCTTGAGGTAGCAAAAAATCTTCTGCCTCTTTAAGAGTGCATTAACCTTGTGAAATGACATTAAAGTAAACTTCTAGGATATCTGGTGAGAAATTCATATACTTCCAAGTCCCTAGCTTCCTTTCATATACCCTGGACATTTCTGAAGCAAAAGCAAGCATTGTTCTTTTTATTATTTAATACAAAAACAAATTAAGAAACCAACTGGGGTTGCTTTGTACCTCAAATTTCCATGGTGCAAATAAACCCTCTTTTTCCAAGTTACCCCACACCAGAAAAATATTAATTGTTTCTTAACTAAGAAGTATAATTGGCATTCACAAAGCAACAAAATGCAAACTAGTGTTTTTTCCATTACATTTAAATGTATTTTCCTTCAGAATTGTTGTACTTTATTCACCAGAGACAGATTTTTCAGCACAAAAATTTTCGCTGAAAACCTGGTTCAATGTGTTTTTCCTCCGCTGACTCCTGAATAATTGTTATATACATTTAAGGAATGAAATAAATTAGTCAGTGTTGCCAAAAAATTAGAAAAAATCTCAATCCCATACCCTCAATGTGTTGGTCTCTATTTCAATTTTCAACAAAAATTTTGTTCTGATGCAAAGTTACCTCCAAGAGTGCAAAGTTGCCCCATTTTATGGTAGTTAATTCAAACTTAAATAATTTTTGAGTCGTTATGTTAATTAGTAAAAATTATTTTACAGATTTCTACCTCCAATGGTTGGTTTACTAATGTTTAGATAATAGGTTTATATCATGAAATAATTAATTGGAAATTTTAATCAATTGCAGTAATGTATTAAAAGGTTTATTGTGGACTTTTGCTTGAACGGCGACGTGTTATTCTTCATACAGTCTTTTAGTTTTCGAATTCATTCAATCTTTAAAGGAAAATATATCTTTTCTGGCACAAAAATGTGCTAAACAATTTCAATACAAGAAGGATCCTTATTGCAGACTTTTGCTTCAAACTTTTTTCTAAAATTTTTAATCTTTACTTTTTAATTTTGACTTTTTCTAAATTTTTTGGTTTATCCAAAAATTGAATACCTCATACGCTTGCCTCAATCATTTTGGCTGAAGACAAATGAATCGGCCAGGGCATGTTTTTAATGCCAAAAAATGGCCAGACACTGAATAATACTTTATGAAACTTATTTCGTGTGACCTCTCCTGTTTTATCAGAGGTTTGAGGGAGATATATGTGTTTCTGAAATAACCAGATAACTTCGAGCCGCTTTTCAATCCAGTGAAGCTAAAAATGAGATAAATTAGTATTTTCTAGCTTTCAGATAAAATTTCTGAAACGTTGACACAGCTTTCACCTATCTAGAAATTCTGACTTCCAAAACACAACGTTTTCACAACCAGCAATCAATATTCGAGTTCTTCAGAAAAAAATATACTGTCCTATAAGAATTCAGCAAATTCAGTATTTTTTTCAGGTTTTTGAAATCTTGCAGAATTAGCAAAAAAATATCACATTCAGCTCTCTAACCATTACATGATTTCGTTAACCAATTGTTTTCAACGTAGCAAATGCTTGTATGCTTTTTTGACAATTAGCAAATAATAACATGAATCATCTTCACATACTAGGGATTTTGTGGCAAAACTTACTTATGATACCACATTTATCAAAAAATTACATAATTTGCGAATGCATCATTTGCATTTTTAAAGATACTTACCTTCTTTTTAATATTATAGAGTAAAATTTAACGGGAGATGGTTCACCGAAACCTTCAATTGGTTTTGAAATGCTTTCAAAAGCTCTTGATCGTACACTATTAATTTATTATTATTATTAATTCTTAATTTATTGCTATTTCAGATATTGCTTAGGTTAGGAGAGCTAAAATTTCTACAGGGTGTTCCGTGCTATGTTGAATACTTCGTGCAACAAATAAAAAAGTAACTTGTAGAAACGACCCAACGCATGACATGACTCTAAAAACATGAAGGTACCCGACTAGGTTCGGAGAAAAAATTTTTAAAAAGCACGCACAAAAATGACTTACAGAGCTAAATAACAAAAATAGGCTTAAGTAATCACAATTACAAATGAAAATTCATATATCATCAGTAGTGTTTGAAAATAATTACAGTATACTCTCTATCATCCGTGCTCATTCCGGACTCACAAAAAAATTTAAAGAGAAACATTTTCACGCATGTAAAATCGATGTTGAAGTTCGATCGAGAGATTCATTCCGTGAAACTAGTGAGCTTGACGGCGGAGTATATAACTTGATAATGGAGAATCGGCTAGTACTGATGCAGAAGATGTACTAAATGAGGGAAATACAATTTCTCATTCTGCTGCTCTACAATCTGTGGAAATTTTGTTAGATTATATGGGACAAAGAAGATTTGATGACGATGACATTACTGCGGTTCGTAAAATATGTGTCGATATACGACAAGAGATGAACAAAGAGCAGAAGCAAAGACGCATTACAGATTTTGTGAAACAGTTTTCCTTTTTACAGTAAATGTGAAAAGGAAAATTCCTAGTTTGATGTTATACAGCATGCATATGTAAGTAATTTTTTTATATTTTTGTACTGATGTTGATTTTTTCCTAAATAAAAAGGAGTTTTCGGATTATCTGTGTTTTTTTATTGTCCGTGCGATCCCTCCCGGTGATTAACCCGGATAATCGGGAGTTCACTGTATTTTTTTCAAGAACTTTAATAAAAATTTCAATTTTAAGAAAAACAGCATAATTGAAAAAATATGGGACATATTTAATTTTAATTTCGCATGCATATTTCTCAAACTATCTAGAATGTAATAGACCGCTAGATAAAATTTATTTTAATAAATAAATATTTTATGAACATTCAAAGTTGGCATCATTGATTTTTCTCCAAAATTATCCTATGTTTCGAACTGAAAGTGACTGTAAACATGATTAAATAAAGCTATCATAAAATCTGCGGTCTATTACACTTTGAAAGGTTTTAGACACATGTGTACCAAATTTCAATGGATTTTAATGAATTGTTTTGGAGATATCACGTTTTTTGTGGACCGATTTTAGTGAAATTTTCATTTTTCAGAAAAAACGCATTTAAAAAATATAATAACACATTAGTTCAAATAAAAATATCAAGGAATAAAATATTCAAGGAATAAGAATAAAAGCAAAGACTGTTTAGAATCTTTAAGGTTGAGGCTTGATTTTTAGATCATAAAAAAGTATGTAAATTTTTCTTCGAAAATCGCTTTTTAAATGTAGGCGGATACCTTAATGTGAATGAGTCTGAACCAATTATCCAGTTTTATTTTTACATAAATGGTCATGGTGAATCATTATAATTTGGAAAACACTATTTCTGAATTCCCTCAAAGTTTCTGACGACGAACGTTCCATTTCCGTCAGTAAAAGTAAGTACATTAGCAAGATGTTACACCGCACAGTTTTTCGATATACTTGTGATTTAAGCTGAGATTTTATATCTATCAGACTTTTTCTTAATTTACTACATTAGTCTGTTTGAAACTCACACTACTATTAGAACTGAAACATTATATTTTGTGAATCCGTTTAGCAATTTTTATTTCCTAGAGTTATTTTCTTTAAGAATTTCCAAAAGAATGAATACTAACCTGATTTTTAATTTAATTTCTTCTAATAAAGCATTGCGAAATAAAACGAAATTCGCCTAGTCAACGAAGCTGGTATTTAAAAGCACTCAATAGTCTGTGTATTAAATATCTAATATAGAATAACTCATTATAATGAACTCAAAACATCCATTTGAAGATTTCCCATCACATTATCAATCTTAATGTCATGATCACCAACAAAGACCACTTCTTGTTGTCTCCATGACCTGATAACTGTGACATTAAGCTTTAAATAAATTCAACGTATTAAGGCATAATTGTGGGGGATTAATTTCAGAAAGTTTCTAAAATTTTATAAGTACAGTTATTATTAATAATCAAGTATATCTTCTTAAAATGGAAAATACAAAAAATAAAAAGTAATAAGGGAAAAGAATTCATATTTTTTTATTGGTGCAATTTTGTCAGCAGTTAAATTTCTAAGAACCTATTATGGGAAAAATCTTTTCCAACACGTTTCTTCCACTTCAAAAATTTTTCTGGTTATATTTTCAAAACATTAAAAATTAATCTTTTACCGAATATCATATAAGTTGCACTTTTTTTCTTAAATTGTCAAGATAAGAAATATAAATTGTTGAGTGACTAAATGAATCTGAAATGAATGTAGAGGCGCAAGTCCAATTGCTGATAGACTGCTGTATTACTCTTACGTGAATGTTGTAAACACTAACATCGTTTACAAAAAGCATGCAAATTAGCTTCAAAATTCAGTATATGAATTCTGGTTGAAATATTAGTGCAAGAATTTAAAAAAAAAAAATAGAGCGTTTGATGCCAAAATAACTGAATTTCAGGAAAATTTTACAGTGGCATTTTATTTTGAAACTATACATTAGTCATTTACATGTGAAAATTCCCGTATGATGTATGTAGAAGAGATTGGTTTCTATAACCTTTAAAAGCAATGATTTTGATGTGGAACACTCAAGTAGACCAAAAAAGCATTAAGAAGAAAAATTGGATTACCTTCCAGGGAATCTTATTTAATTAGGTTCACTTCAATGTCTTTTCTTAGCCAGGGTCATAGGTATTACCTGTCATGTTCAGAGATTGTGAACCCCGAGTTCATGTTCTCTGTTAAACCCATTCATCGCTGATGTGTGAAAAATTGGAAGCATTATTAAAAAAAATTCTCATCAATCCCTTCAAAACAATAAATGTTGATGAATCCAATGAATCTGAGGAATGGATGAGAGCAGATGATTCCCAACTTCTGTTATCCCAAGTGATGCGGAGGTTGACACGGATGACACAGGCTGCGACAGTGGCCTAAGTTGGCAATTTAGGGCCCCGGCAAATGTTTAGGGTGGAGCCCTTAGATTAATTTAACTCATCATTATCACCAGTTATAAAAGTGCTTCGTTTTATGAGATGCTGAATCACGCTTTATAACACTATTAGTTGATTTAAAAGGATCTTATAATTTAGAAGGGATCTTATAATTAAGAATTTATTTACTTATTTATTTGACAAAACTGACTATAGCCGTATCGGTAGAGGGCGATGATTTAATTTTGTGTTATTCGTCACGACATTTATGGTATTAATACGTCTGCTTATTTTTAATCCTAGAGGTAGGACTTATGGTGGTGTCGACGTTATGTTCAAGGGAACTCAGACTAATGGAAATGTATAATGTTTACCATCGAATCTATATATACAGAGGGTGTTCGTACATTTTTAGAACGATTTCGTTTCGCTGTAGGGAAAATTCGTTTGCTTGGGCAAATTCAGTTGCACAACAGTTACATTATTGAAGCTATAATTTATCATTTGCAACATAAAATTTTTGTTTACATGCAAAATGGCGTTTTTAAAGAAGCGATGGATGAAAGGCTACATATTTTTTTCTTTCCGAAGAGAGTTAATTTTATTCAATTATTTAAAGACGCTGTTAAAGTCTTGTTTTTTTTATATCTAAAGCCACAATGGTTAATATTGTTAATAAGAAAGGAAAAAATCGTCCAAGTTTGGTTTCAAGTGGAAAAATTGTTCCAAATACGTATCCAAGGAAAACATGCAGTTCTTCGAATATTCCTAAGGTGAGATCTTTAATGTTAAAAGAAGATCCTACAAGTCAAAAATTTGTTGAAAAATCATTAAAATGACTGAAAGAAAAAAATTCAATTTATTATCACCAAAGAGGAGAAAAAAATCTTAAAACATGGTTCAAAGAATCTGAAGAAAGTTTTCCTAGGGAATTATGATTGTTGCTGATATTTCATATAAGGGAAAAATAAAAGTAAAAAGAGTGGATAAAAATGTTAAGATCAACTCCACATACTATTAGGAGCATATTTTATAAACAATCTTCAAATATGAAATGCCATCTCTTTACCCACAATGCCATCAATCAGTAGAACTGAACTAAAACAAAGCAACCAGCCGCACATCACAATCCACTGTTAATTTCCTGGAAAAATATAACAAAAGTGGGTATTAAGACTATTTCACTGATATTCTTGGTAAATAGTTCTGTACCACCCATGAGTTTTTGAGATTTTGGACTTTTAAAAACCGCATTATCCAAACGTCAACCTACAACCTTTTCTAAATTTTGGAAAGCTGTTCAATAGAAATGGTACAAAATACCTCCTCCGATACCATAAAAATCATTATTATCATGAAAGTTACGATGTACAAAGATAGTTAAGAATACGACCTATCAAACTGAACATTTCTAACACAAAAAAATATGCAAAATAGTTCTTAAAATGCCACAAAAATCGTTCTAAAAATGTGCGAACATCCTTTGTAATTCTGATTTAAACACGCAATTAGCCTTCGATTGTTCATGAAAAATCTCGTTTCCATGAAAACGGCTGCATACCCTTGATGGAGGTTTTTTAACCTATGACAAATATGTGGAAAACTTGAAACCATGAATATGGGATATTAGGGTTGTTGTTGTCGTCCATATATTATTCTAAGAAGTGACAATGCTCGCCAAGCATCTCTGGTGTCCAAATACTTGAGAACAAAAGATATCCTCGAAGGGACTGGCCAGCTTACTCACCAGATTTGAACCCAGTATGATAATTGGATTATTGGTAAATTCACTTTATAAGTACTAAAATAATGATAAATATAACTTTAAAGGTAATAAATCATAACTACAATTACCCACATCATGAAAGATATTTTTTAGGCTTCATCACTCATAAATTTTATAAATTCATTCTACGAATTTCATACGATATTGAATAAAGACATTTACCCATTGGTCCTTTTTCAGTTATTGAAATTTCGGACCATCTACCTTCGCATTTAATAGATTAACAGCTGCTCTCTGCTATTTTTACTCCATCATTAAAATTTTGGACCATCTGCATATGATTCAATATATTAACATATTCTCTCTACTGTTTCCAAGATAAAATAAGAACAAAGAATTTGTGAATATAAAAACCCAATAATTTAAAACTTTCAATGAATTTAGAATGATAATTCATTATAGTTAATATTTATCACCATTGAAGATGTATTTAGAATTATTTTACTGTTTATATATTATTTTTATTTTACCTGTAATTAAAGTATCATATAAATAAAGTTTTTTCTGTATAAAAATAATTAAAGTTTTAATTTAAAATATTCTTTAAATTTTCAATTTAATTTGGAATAATTTTGAAAAATTAAAAAACTGCAGCCAGGACCAAACTGCGGACCTAGCGAATGATAGTCGAGCGCACTGACATCTAAGCTATCTGAGCACTGATTGCTTGTGAAGAATTACTGGTATATAAGTTGTGCCCAAAGTTGAGGGCCATTTCCTCCGAATTGGCTGCCCATTGCACTTTTTTAGATTAATGGGCGAATACCCTAATGATATGCTACTAATATACCAAGTTCCATCCTGAATTGAATTTCCCAAGTCGTGCCTCTCCTTGTTAGATAAATAAGAATTGACATGTGGTCTTCTTATCTTAATTGTAGATCTGTGTCCAATTCGGTTTCAATCAGTAGAAAAAAAGTTGTTCAAATTGCATATTCGGTTTCTTCACCATTCTATGACACAAAAAACGGCGCGTGCGTTTTTCTCCTCCTGTGTTAGGGAATCGTCCATATTACTGCCGCTCTGGGCATTTCTTCCCCACCAGCTTTAGGGCGAATACGAGAAAGTTGTGGGGAGACCACACCCGCTGGTTTCAAACTTTGCTCTGTTGTTGTTGATAGGGGTATTGAGTTAAGTAATCTTGATTTTCAATGAAATCAAAAATAGAATTAATAAATCCATTTTAATAAAGTGAAGGTAATCTGTTCAAAAATGGAACGTTAGAAATTTTCTAACTGAGAAATGGAATGTCAGAAGTGAAGGCAGAAACTGTATTTTCGACATTCGTGCAAAACTATTATGAAATCTTGATTATGTATTACTGTTGTACGGTCAATTTTTTTTCTGTGGTATTGCAACCACTCACTCTAGATGAATTGAACTATAGGATTTTATTTTGTCTACATCTTCATATTAATTGTAGCTTTCAAGAAAGATTAAAAAAATATATAAAAACGAAAATTGCAAATTTTCACTGAATATTTTATTACTAGAAGATTTGTGACCGTCTAAGACGGGTTTTCAGCTTGACAACAACATTTCAGATCTGATTGTCAGAGATTTATTAACAAAAATTTTTAAGTAAAGGAAGACTTTCAGTGTAAGAACGCGTGCGGTTAAGGAAAAAAATGCTTCATAATTCAACAAAAAAATCTTGGAAAAATAAATTAGAGTATAACTTCTATTTGATATTACGGAGTTCCCTGGATGAATAAACATAAAACAAAAGAGAAAGGAAACTGCTTAATTCAGTTAAAAAAAGAAAAAAAAAATCATGTCAAATAGCAATAACTTCTGTCCGTTGGATACTTTGAAGATCTTATAATTTTGCTAAAAGATTCAGTGTTTCCCCAACATTCAGAGGGAAAAAACAAACACAACTCTTATTTGATATTAAATGATCGCAGAATAATAATAATAATAAAAAATCCCTAATTTGTAGACAGAGTGTCTGTTCTGAATCTCTGGCACGTGGCCAAATCACGTGACCGTCACGGACAATTCTGCGTAAATATATGCATTAATTCTTTACATTATCCCTCAACTAATTTTAAAAAATTAACTTCTAATTTTCTGTGGACGTATGTATACTATCTTGTAACAGAACTTTTTCCATTTTGGTTAGATGCCAGTACTAAAATTCATTCAAAAAAATTAAATAAAGCCGATAATACCGAATCCAAAAGGTTCAAATATTAAATTCATAATGCAGTTTCTAACTAGCATAACGTTACAGGTAATAAATTGTATAGACTATAACTGTAAAAATTCGTCAAAATTCTCATCCGAATTGTTAAAATTTTACTTATAAGTTCAGACAACTATAGTACCCCTTACTATGAAAGTTGGTCCCACTGGTGGGCACCACGAGTGTGTGCATGAGAAGCCACCGAATAAGTAAGCGGGGTCTCGCTTCCCTGGTGATTACAATAATGATTGGAGAGGGGTCGGACCGTGGCCGGTGATGGTCATTAGGCCAGCACTAGATCTATTGCAGCGGCCGTCACTCAAATACACAGGACGGTTACGCGCTAGGTCGAGGTGATTTCGGTATGAATTACTATGAAGGATGGACAACTTAAACCTTTGAGACGCATATGAGTTGTCCCTGAAAGTATATGATTACAAGCTTTCTGAAAAGTTTTCTGAGATAATAATTACAAAAAAATGTTATTGGATAACAGAAAGTCAAAATGAGAAGTCGCAAGGCAAATCTTTGCCTTAAACATTACGAAATAACAAATAGCATGTGTTCACTGAAGTTCGAATTACTATAGATCGATCTGATTTATTAAAATTTCAGTGAAAACATTTTATACTTTAGATAATGCAAAAGTGATTCGTTAGATAATATGAAGTGTAATTGAATTGAAAAAATTTTGTATTTCATCAAAGCAATCGAAAATATTGCTTAAAGCTATTTTTAAATATCTTTTTATGTTGAAAAATTAAAGGGGAAAGAAAAAAGATGCATAGCTGATATCAAATTAAAAACTATTCCTTCGCTTCCTCCTTATTGTATATACATTTAAATTGTCTCAGTGCAAAGTTGAAGCTTAAATTAATATTAATTTTTGTAAATACCTTACCTTTTTAAAAATATATACCAAAAAATGTACTAAAACTTTAGCAGTAAGCCTGCAAGTTGTTCTTTACATATTTTTTTATTTTGATAAATTTAAGAAAAATATCCCACTGAAATAAAACAAAAATTACCGAAAAAATTATTTTCTGCATTTTAAGGCACTTCTAGAGCAAAGACTGTGAGAAATATTTATAAGTTGTATGAAAAATTATATAAAAAAATCACAAAGTTAAAAATCGAGGTATTTTTGTGTTAAATTTGGTCGCTCTACGCCTAATGGTTTCTTTGCTTAAACGCTGAAGACTGTACCTACATTTTTTGAATCTCTTACACAGTACTAGGTAAGTGTGATTAGTATATGTCATTTTATACATGTTTTATTTTTAAGCAGAATTTAGCAAATTCAATTCTAGAATTCAAAATAAAAAGAAATCAACATAGTTTTTTTTGTACGAAATCATTTATATCAACAACTTTTATCTATTTGACACATTGTTTGGTTAACATTAACCACAACTGAATCATTCATGACAACGATTGGAAAACTATGGCATGAGTAACGTTAAGTTGAATTAAATTTCTCTTGTTCAACCCATTAAGTTGATGAATGGATGTCGAATCCGCACACCGGAAGTGTAGTGGAATAAGTGTTTCCGACTCAAAAAATAAAATGCTTAAAACTAATAAATATTGTTGGGAGGTCCACGCTTGAAGAGGAAGAAAAGGGGGGGAAATCATGAAGAAAATCACTAAGAACAGCAGTCCTTTAGGAGGTAGCTATTAGAGACTCTACAGCTGAACACTAATGGCGGCCTTCTTTTGATGTCGCACGAGGGGCTGGTTACAAATTACTTTTAGAATGGCATACTTGAGAGGAATATTAACGCTCAATAATGACATAATTTATTGTGGCGTCTGAAAAGGTCAGACTGTGAAGAAATTTTTTGTTTCTTTTCATTCTTAGGAATTAGACGGCAGTTGACACATAGAATCAACAGATAAAAATGTGAAAACAGGATCAATTCCTGTAAACTTTAAAGTAACGCGCATTTAACTGAAACAAATCTATAGAAATCAGTATGTCTAAAGTTAAGAAATACTAGCAGCGCTTCTTTAAAAGAACAAAACATGTTACATAAATAAGCATATTTTTTCGCCTCCTTTGGGAAGTAGAATGAAAAAGAAAAGAAAAACAAAAAACATGTGAATATACTTATCAGAACATAGATGTTTGCGCGTATTTAAAAAAATAAACACTTGAGTTATAAGAATCAGATTTGAATTTGTTTTCAATGGAATCTTTTCAAAATATAATGCATGAAATAATGTGTGCATTTCTTCGTAAACAAAAACTTATAAAATGGATAAGCCGTTACTTTCAGCCCTTAAACGTTCAAGTTATTATTTCAAACAGATTATTTTACCAAAATTAATCAGTTACCGATAATTCAAGGAAAATAAATTTAAGAAATTAGTGATAATAATTATTCTTGTAGTTTGTTTTCAACAATAAATTATTTTTATTGTCTTTTTTCGTTTCATAAATTTATAATTGAATCAAAACGAACAATCAGTTAAATATTGTTAAATCTGATATAACTTATTTTAGCACAATGTAACTAATTCTTTTACTTCATGAAAGACAAAACTTAAGCTTCAATCTGGCAGCAATAACACGAAGTCAAAAATTGCTTTGAATATATGAAGCTAAGTTAAGCATTTGAGAATTTGCTTTTCCACAATGCTGATGAACCACACAATCTTTCTGGATTTTGTTTTTCGTTAAGTGATAGCCTTTTCGTTCATTAACATGTTGGTATCGCTGAAAGCGGGTGGTTAACAGTTATTCATTTTAATAATGGGAATTGTAGAAAGAGTATACAAACAGGCTTTCTCAAATTTTGAGATATTGAAAAAATGCATCACATGTATCTTGAGAGATTGCATTAAACTTAAGAAGAAACATCTGAGAATGGACACATTTTCAATCAACTCTATCTTTTGATGAAATGAGCATGTATGAGCAGCATCCATCTAATGCAATAAAACGTGTGAATGTGAAATTCACACTTTACTATTGATACTTTTAACCAAGTTTTGGGTAATCAGAGCTTAAAATAAATAACTCGTGTTGTTCATCAAAGTTGAAAATAAGTAGCTATCATGAATTTTCTGCATTTCAATTTCTTATCGACCCCTGCATAGAAATAGCTTATGATAAACAGTAGTTTCACCATTGGATATTTTAGTATCCCTAGCCCAATTTTATTCATTTCTGGAAATCACTTTTCTGGGGTTAAAACGTGCCGACAGACGCATTTCCGCTTTATTAAACAAGCCTCCCTTCACTTTAAGAAATCTAAATAATAACGCGGTTGCCCTGAAAAAAAAAAACGTTCTTAAAATTTCTTCTGAAGACCCCTTTCTATGATCTTGCAATTTTTGCGTGAAAGAATAAATTTTCCATTTTGGAATGGAGAGGGAAGGGAGATTTTCTGGAAATTTCTTCTCTTGTGCTCATTTATCTTTCAGTGTCTGAAAATTAGAAGTTATAACTCTTATGAAGAGATTTATACATTTTTTTTTGGTTTTCATGGCAAAGTAAGGGAAAACTTGATTTGGTAAAAAAATACATCAGATCTCTGTTTAAGAATTGTCAGTTACCGTAGGGTTACTTTGCACACACTTTCATGACTTCAGAATTTCGAGATAATTTACAAGTATTTCTCTTAAAAATAGACTTTTCTGATTTTTTTCTCTTTGAGTGATTACCAGAGAAACGTTTTGCAACAAAATTTGGATCATATAGTAATTTAATAATAAATTATAATTTTTCAAAATTTTGGGGCAAAGTTGCTTTTTAGGAGGAGATTTTTTGCACTGGTTATTTTTTTCAGTATATTTCAATAACAAACTCACTGTGTACGATGTTAGATATATTTATTGAAAACCTGGATGGGAATATGCAAGAAAAATAAAATTTATAAATATCTGATTAAAATTACCAATTTTACGACATTTTTTTCGGTTAAACGGATTTCGTTTTAGAAATCCTTTTATCCAGTTATTTCCGGGTGTATTATTGATATATCTATCTATTACCACAACTTTTTTACTTAGATAAGCGTTTGTTATCATTTTACGGTTTGCATTATTGACAGGAAAACCAAAGTTACTGAACTGGACTATACAAGATGCAACATTCTTGTCCTTCCCATTGGAGAAAACGAGGGTATTTCCAGGTCCCCTTATATGAAGTAGCTTTCTTTGGTAACAAACTTTTCGCTTGGGGTACCGACAAAAAACCGCTTGCCTCTTCAAGAGTAGACTTTGTGAAATGGCAATAAAGCAAGTTTCTAGGGTCTTTTGAGAGACATCCAAATGAGTTCCTACCTTCTTTTCATACATGGACATATTGGACTTATCTGAAGCAAAAGCAAGAATTTTTTCTTATTCTTTAATACAAAAATAAATTTAAAAACTAACTGGGGTTGCTTTGTACAGAAAATTTCCATGGTACAAAGAAACCCTCTTTTTCAGTGCAAAGATACCCCACATCACAAAAAACTCATTACAAGTTAACTAACAAATATAATTGGCATTCAAAGTAACAAAATTAAACCTAGGTTTATTATCTTTCATATTTAAGGGCACTTACCTTCAGAAATGTTGTACTTTCTTCATCGGAGAGAGATTTTTCAGCACTAAAATTTTCGCTGAAACACTGGCTCTATCTTTTCTTCCTTCTGTAACATACTGATTGATTGTTATATACATTTAGGGGATGAAATGCACTAGTAAGTGTTGCCAAGAAACGAGGAAAAAAAATCGCAATCCTGTACCCCCAATCAGTTGGTCTCTATTTCACTTTCAGCAAAAATTTGCAAACTGATGCAAAGCTACCTACACGAGTGCAAAGTAACCCCGTTTTGCGGTACATGTAAAGATTTTATTAAAGTCTTTATCTTTTATAATGCTTCCTTTTGGTTATTTAAAGAATTATACTATCATAATTCAATGAGATTTCCAAAACGCAAACTGATTTAGTTTTTGTTTTATTGAATTTAAAGCAAATTAATGTTGAATTGAGAGTAATTTTGCTTCAGTATAAAAAAATGAACATTTTTTACATACAAAAATTATTAATGATTTAATTAATAAAAAGATGAGTATTAATTTGTTAGATATCGCCCCGCTTTGAAGCCGCACGAGAGATATTGAAGACAGACCTCGTGGTTTCGAACCGTGGATGTAGACAATTTCTAAGACTGCAATACATTCTTCACTCTTCTGTATCACACCCATGTGACTATATCTTACTCAAAATGTCAGGTTTAACATACACTGTTCCTCATACAAGTTGGATACTACATAATTGGGTCTGGAACCTGCAGTAATGATTGAAGATTTGAAGACGAGATGAGTCCTCCATCCTCCCCCTGAAAAGGCAAGAAAATTTTGTGATGAATGGATTTTATGTGTATGCTTATGTGCAAAAATGGAGACTCAGTGCAATTTTCTTTTACATCATCTGCTTTGTATCTCTTTACATTCAAATTCAATGACAATCAAATTAAGACTTTGCAACACTTTAAGGAATTAAGTGTAAAAAAACTAATAATGCTTTTACGAAAATATAATGTCATCAGTCAATAGATTTTATTTTCTTTCTTTCTGTATGATGACTGAACTAAAGCTGCTTTTCTGTTTTGAGAAAACTGAAAGCGTTTTAACACAAAATGTTGCTTTTAAAATTTAAGTGAAAAGGATAAAAAATATAGAGTTTAAGCTTGAAATGTTTTTCATGTTTTACTATTAATACATCATTCCTAGTGCGCTGGGATGTATTGCCAGTGTAAGATTCTATGGTAGTCAATCTATCAAAATATGGTAACAATCTGTGTGATACTTAAGATTCTACTTTATCAAATTAAATGGCATTTTATTTTGCATCGCATGGAATAACGGCTATGAATGCAATGAACTGTTACAAATTAAAAAGTATAAATTTGCATTGCCATAGTCAGCATGTCACTCAAATTGTAGCAAACGTCGAATTTTCTAATATTTCGAGATTTCCCTTATCATAGACATTAGATCAAAAAAAATTTCAAAGACAGAGTTTAGCTGAAATATTCAGTCGTAGTGCTATTGAAAGAGAAAGAGCCCACTGAATTTTTTTTTGTGAAATCATCTTTCTTGATGCACATATAAGTATCCACAACTAAAAATTTACTGAAAGTTTCTACAGTAAGCATCACGAAGATGGAAAAATGGATTGGTTTGGGTTTGAATGGGTTTTCAAAGATAATCAAGAACTCTTTCAACAAAACCAGAAAACTTCTTTTCTTCTAGTATCTGTAACTGAAAAGACATTTTTTAAATTCTAGATGCTTGGGTATTCGAAGCATTTTAAATATGCTTAACAGCTTAACAATAAGTGTAATGATTAGAAAAAAAAGATTCATGTAGAGTGATTGTCGAATCCAAACCTTTGTACACTTTTTAATTTGTGGTATCGTTTCGACTACAAAAATATTCAACAACCCCACATATGAGGCAAAAAAAAACTTTCACGACCCCAAATACTTATATAAATTTGAAAAAAAATCCAATGATAAAATATTTATTTAAGTTAAAGGAATCGAAATTTTTGTTAAACGTGTTGATCGTAAATTTTTAATGAAATGTGTTGAGTCAAAATGACTGTCTGAATAATTTTTGCATACCTAAATTGAAAAAGCTGACACGTTGTCTTTTTTTTTGCCTCCAACGTTAAATGCACCTGACCCCATTTTGGGTCGAGACCGAAGGTGATTGATTGAAGGTAAACAATAGAAAATCAAATAATTTTAAAAACAATAGAAAATTAAAAGATTAAAAAGCATTAAAAAAGAATAAAACTAGAAAAAAAATATGAAAAAGAAGAAGTAATCAACGATAATAACAATACACCTTTTTGCGCGCCCAACCTAGCAGCATCCATTGATTGCATCATACATTTTACTACAGCTAACCAACCCATCACTAAAGAATTAAACAACAAAAATTCCTCAATACTAAAATAGCCAAAATACATAAAAGAAAAATGTATGTTCTTCTTGGCGCGCCAAAAGGTGTATTGTTATCATTATTGATTACTTCTTCTGGTTCATATTTTTTTTCAAGTTTTTTTTCTTTTTTTAAATGTTTTTTTATTTTTCTATTGTTTTTAACATTATTTAATTTTCTATTGTTTGTTTTGTATTTATTAGAATATGCTGCATATGCGCCATTCTGTCTAATATAAAGGGTTTAATTAATTAATTAATTCAAGAAAATTTTTTTAATAATCTGTTAAATTTTATTAATTGTAACTGTGATTGAAGGTAATATGATTATCAGCTTTTTATTTCATTTCTTAAATGAAGTTCCAGTCACAAATTATTTATACCAGATTATTTGAAAACCGTCTATTGATAGTGCATAGGATGTTTAATATAAAACCCAGCGCATTATCCCCTCGATTTTCTCGTATACTTCCCTGTTATGAAACTCTTTTCATTTAGCTTCGTCGTACAGTGAAAAGCCTCGATTGTGCATTTCTGACCCATTGACAATTTGGATACCAACTTTTTGCTTAATCTACAATTGAGATGTACAGATCTCATATGAAATTTCATTTTTCTAGCTTGTTGTGTTTTTGAGTTTTCTTGTTCACATACACACAAATAGACAGTCAACCAGTAGTCGTTCTATAATTTCATAAGGGTTTCGAAATTCTGGTGGTAAAACCAGATACCAAATTTCCTCTATCTAAATTGTTGGGTTTTTGAGTTATCGTGTTCACAGACAGACGTATAAAAGGGAAAAGATTAATACGATGTAAGACAGATAGACATAATTCTAAAAATACGTCTTTTCGGACTCAGAGAGATCTAAAATGTGTAAATTCATCAAAATTTCGAGGTCAAACTTTTTGATTATTACAATACTTTCTCTTTCTATACTTCGTATACAAGAAAGTAAAAAGCAATTCATTTTATATTTTCTTATGAAGGTGAGTCACTTTTTCATGCGTTCAAGCATCTGGAGTTCAGTTATACGATTGATTTCTCAGAATACTGACTCTGAAATGAACTCACTGGATGCTAGGATGTGCTCTTGCTGGACGCATGTTGACTAAGAATGAAACTTTTCTTCGAGATTTGCAGAAGAACTTCAGTTTCGATACAAAAGTTGAATTGATTGGAGAGTCCTAATTGATAGAGTCATAACATTGTAGAGTCATAATTGATAGAGTCATAACATTGTAGAGTCATAATTAATAGAAGCATAATTAATAGAGTCATAACCTTGTAGAGTCATAATTGATAGAAGCATAATTAAAGAAGCATAATTAATAGAGTCATAACATTGTAGAGTCATAATTGATGAAAGAATAACATTGTAGAGTCATGCAACCACATTTGATGTCATCTTGCATAAGAAATGCCCTGAAAGGGGCTCAAAATGCAAACCTTCTGTGCTTCATCCTTTCTGTGCCTCTTTCAATTGCCAAGACGGAGAAGAAACTTTTCGAAATTATTTCCAAAGAGTTTGATCATTATATTAACAAACTGCCTTTTGCTTCTTGTTAGATTGGATTGCATAGACATTCAGCTTGAATTAGAGCAGTCAATGCACAGCAAAGTTTGGTTGCTTTTATGTTAAGAAAACTGGTGCATTTTAAATATTTACTATATTTAGTTTTTTAGACAAAAATATTTCATATGATTGCTTTGAAGACTTCAAAATTTTATTATAATGAACATGCATACACCAATATCATCTAAAATCAGATAAAGAATTATTGAAAAATTTGAAGGTTTAAAATTGTGCGAATCAATAGTAGTTCTGCATGCGCTTAAACGAATAGCTTTATAATGGCAAGATGGTTGATAAACGGAAACGAGGAAACGCTGCGAAGCTGTGTCTAACGCAGCTCATTGTTATTTTTATCTTTCCTAACAATTAATAAGCAATTTGTAGGTAGACATATCTAACGATTATCATTAAAAGATCTAAATAGGAGAAAAACATACTTAAAAGCACGATTTGTAACAGTCAACAGAAATTAATATGTAAGGAAAGATATCTCTAAAGATGATACGATATCCCTTCCGAGACATGATGTGACGAAGTCTTAATTAGATTAACCTCTGATAGGGGAGCCACTTCCCTTTCCAAAGCAGAAAATCGGTTAAAAAGCGAGCACCGATTACTACTCTTTAAAACTCATGAAAAGTCGTGATCGCTCGCTCACTGTCAGATTCAGTATACCTTGAAATTGATCGATGGTTTAAAGGAAGCTGGTTAGTAAAGACGTCAAAATGAGTAGTTTTTCGTCACTCACTTCGCATCAGAGGCGCTTACTGGGATTGGTCGAAACGCCGGTAATCGGTCATTTTTATGATTGCTTCCCCCCTCCCGGTGTGGAGGATTTACATTCTTCCTTTTGTTTCAGACCAACTGGAACCCTTGCGTTCGGATGGACAGGACGACTTCTGCACGCGATCACAATACAGCCAGCCAGTGAATGTCAAGCCGTTTCAATGAAATCTCTCTATCGCGTGTTCAAGGAATGAATGGGAAGTTTGGACGTCATGTGTCCCCTGACAGCCACCTGGTTTGGGCTTGATGGGTCTTTGTCGTCAAGCACGTCTTATTACGCATTTCTTGGGAGAGTAATTATGTGCCATGAGAAAAACTGTACTCGGGCAACCATGAGAATTTCCACTTGGAGAGCTGAGGATGAACTCGAACACATTCGGATGGATTTCTTTTCAAAGAATATCAGTTTGCATCAAGTTGGCATATTTCATCCGCAAATGGTGTTTGATGTCAATAAAAGTGCATTTATCCAATATTCGGTGTTACTTCAGTGCACATTATGCTTGCTTTGTCTTAGACTTTTGATTGAACTTAGTTTAAAATAACGAGCTTTGACCTATCTGTCATAAATGAAAACAACCATCTCTCCCATTGTTTTACTACATTGAAAGCATTAGAATGTTCGTAACCCACGTGCACTAACCCAAAGATCTTCATTTAAAGCCATACATTTATATCACTACATATTTTAATAGTAGTCTGGTTTATTATCAGAAACTTGATACTGCACAGAAAGCAGTGTTTCTGAACATTACAAAGATGATGCTACTATCCAAGAAATTCGTTATGGAGTCATGCATCATTGTATGGAATGGAGTCGATTCGTGTTCACGTCAAATGCTCCTTGCCAGTTGTTTTCAGTTCAATCCGTAGCTGTTTTTGCAGGAGGAAAACGGATAAGATGTCAGAACTCAGCGTAAGACAGCGTATTAGATATTAGTTGACACGCGCAATTGCGCTTTTCATGTGACGGTGGCATCTCGTATATAAACTTCCTTATATATATATATATAAACCTCATTAGTTTTAAAACTATTAGAACAATAAATAACTAACAGCATGAAGATAAACAAGTAAAATCTTGTTTTCAAAAAAGATGCCAAACGCCCATAATGAAAGCCTAGAGAGAGAAAACGTTTTAGAAGAGGATACAAGGAAGTCTGCTGATTTATAAAAAGTGAAATAAATGCTTTTCCTTTTTCCCTATAAAAAGTGAAAAACAATTCTTTGTGTCTGAAATAGTTCTTCCCACAAACAAGCAAAATTATTTCAAATTTATTTAGTGAAACAAAGATACTGTGAAGAAGCCGTGGGACATGCTGTCAATGGCCAATTCAACAGATCCCGTTATAAACACGAAGGTAGATATTTTAAATGAATCTGAACTCGAGTAGAGATAATGAACTGTCAGAAACCTCAAAGAATCTGCAGGCGTGTTAAACCTACTTTTATGTAAATCCTACTGACATTTATTCCAGATATTCGGATTATTCAAAGTAAACCTTTCTCTTAAAATTACTAATTTTCATATTTTATTTGTTCAGAGTAAATTATATTACTTTGATTTTATTAATTTGTTTTTACTTTCGATAACAAAGTGTTTCTACTTTCACAATGCTCCAACTGAGGTTTTTAACAATTCTGAGTTCTACGCAATATTAGATATTAATTTATATCAGTTATCCTTCTAAAGTTACATCAAGAGTATTCTGTATAAAAACAAAACAGTATGAAACCCTCTTCTGCAGAAAACGTCTACAATTTCAAGCATTTCAAAATTCCTTTTCTTTCCCTTACAACTTCAATAAATTTAGCAAATTTGTCAAACGTTCATCAAATCTGTCATAAAATAATTTTGTAAAAAATTATTTTATGACAGATTAAATCAGACATATTTAAATTTGATTGTATTCAAAAATACATCAAATTTCTTCCACAAAAGCGAAGTTATCTATAATTAGAATCAAAGCTTATTTAATCTGATAGCTGACACTCGAAAATACTTCAAAACATTTACTTTGTTGAGCACAATATGTAACAGCTTAACTTTAAGGGTAAACATTGAAAACTCCTGAACCTTAAACAAATATGCATTTTTATTGCTTTCATTTAATCCTTGATGCTATTAACTTGAGACTTTTCCGAAGTAAAGTCAGAATCTAGAAACTGTTTTGTTTACTAACCTGGTGAAACAACGATTATTATTTAGAACTAAAATTTCATCTATGATAAAAATTCAGCTCAAATGGAAACAAAAGATCCAAAAATATCCATATGATAAAGTCTGGATTTAGATATTTAGGAATAAAGTTTAAAAAAAACCAATGTATGATATTTATGAAGAAAGCACATCAAAAATATTTCAATCCTTCTTAGAATACATCTTATTTCTTAAAACATCTCGATTCTTCATGGTATGTTTATGAAACTTTGTAACATTTTATAATTATTATATTACTATACATTTTATAATATACGACTTTATTTCATCTTTACAAATATGAAACAAGTGAGATAAAAAAAAAAGTGTGTAATTAGTGTAGTTGGTAGTGTACAGCCTTAAGGAATTGAATTTTCGGGACATTTAGGATTAAAGTTAATATTTATTCTTCTCAAAAAAATTAGTTCAATAATTTATTACTCACAAAATTTTCTCAGCTAGTAATAAACAGACTGAAAGATTCCTAAACAAAATTCTTGTTCTCTCTAAACTTAATGCTCTTAAATGTACTGAAAACTTACCTGTCTTGGAGAACTCGGATCAGAGACGGTAGCATAAATGTGAAATAAACACGTGTTTACAAAACAACACCCACACCAAGTTACGAACCGGAAATTTGAAGTAAAATTATCCGGAAACTGTCTTGTAATTGTTATTATTGCCTTACTCTCTTGAAAACATGAAAGTCCCTTTCGAGTTTCTTCCCTTCAGCATCCAATAAGGGTGGCTAACAACAGCTTTTTTTTCCATCCCTCCCAGCTTCCCAATGTTCTCCATGATTGGTAGAGCGAAGTTTTTCTCCAAACGTGCGAATTATTAGTGTCCAGAAGTATGAGTCTAGAATTAAAGGCAACCGCTCTGTAATGAGTTGGGTCTACGGTTAACTTAGCCGTCGAAAGTCTTCAACCTGAGAAACAAGACGGACGGGATGAAGGTTGCGTTCGGAAATTGGTGATTATATTTCTTTGTCACTCTTCGCTTTTTCCCAAGTAGATGATTTGACACTTCAACAATTGTTTTCTGAAGCGTTAATAGTGGTGGGTTAAAAAAAAGGATGAATAACATTGCAAAAGAATGATAGAGGCTCTTATTTGAGTCGCAGAAGGAAAGCTTAGGGCGCTGATGGTTTTCGGCAAGCTGATAGTTCAAGTCCATGAAGTTTGTTTTCCTCGCAGTCACGTATTTTCCCTGGCTGGTGCATCTTTTTTATTTTATCTTTGCTTGCGTTAATCTTGATAAGTGGCATATCAGAAACTTAATCAATAAGAAAAAATTAAGTTCCTACATCTCTTGATTACTCAATTAGATTTGCTTTAAGCACGTAAGTAAAAAAAATATTATAGGAATCGTGTGAAAGACTTGTATAAAATTATGAGCTTTAGAACAGTGGAAAAAATTCTAAAGATTCAAAAATTGAATCTCATATAATAACTGCGGTTAACCCTTTCGCATATAACGCATGCCTAACTCGTGAATTAAATTATAGGATTTTTTATATTTACTTCTGTAATTTAATAAAATTGGAAACTAACTTAAACGACAAAAATAATTTGGAAGCACTTAAATGTCGTTCAAGTTATTATATATAGATGTAAATAACAGCGATTTTCCTAAATAGGATGTATCGGAGCCTCGGTAGCGCAGTAGGCAGCGCGTCGTAAATAAGATGTGCCATCTAATGTAATTAGGAGGTTAAATAATTCGTAGCTCAAGGAGTTAAGATAAGACCACGAGAAATGTAAGAGAAATTGAGACGAACAGAAGAAAAGTTAGAAGTTTATAGATAAGATGACAAGTAAAATTTAAAAAATAGTTTCTAAGATAGAGGTGTAAAATTTCACTTTTCTTGAATTAAGGATATTTTTAAGTTAAATTTTCATGTTTAATTTTATAAATTTGTAGCCTACCTAACTAGAGAAAATATAACTTGATTAGAACATAGCTTCTTAAGCTTTGTCCTGTAACAGTCTCTTTCCTGAAAAAAAAGTTGCAACTTCATCTATGTATAAAAAACTTTTACGATCCCACTGTACATACAAGTTGGAAAATGAAATAAGCTTAGGAAATATGAATCATGTGATAAACGAAAAGAAATGTGATTAAAAATATTTTTGTGGAAAATTTTCATAAAATAATTGAAAACAAAGTAGCTTTATGAATGGAAATGAATATCATTCAAAGAAAGCCAAAAAACAAAGATAAACTCAGAGGGAATCGAAAAAAACAAACAAACAAATCCATTCTAGTCCATTTTTTCAAGGGTTAAGGATTTTATTCGTTATTGTTTTTAAAAAATCTTTTTTGTTGCTTTTGTTTAAAGTTTTAGTTAAAATTTTTTATTTTTAAAATTTATTCTAATTTTTCTAGTTAACTGTTTTTAAGCTCTAAGTAGCTCTATGAATTATTTTTGTTTATTAAGAGAGAAGATTGTGACAGAAGTACGAATTTCTCATATTTTCTCGACTTTAATCAGTGGTGGTGACTCAGGGGAGAGGGGAACGTTTTGCAGAAAACAATTTTATTTTATTTTAATTGCCTAAAATTAGGAATTATAAAATAAACAATAGTGTCCGGGAAATCTAGCAAATATTGCAATTAAATTTTTAAATTTTGTTGTCTATCCCTTATTCTTCGGGGTATTTTTAGATGTCAATATTTTTTGCTCCCCTACTTTTGACAACCAATCTCCGCCAATGACATTAAGAACTAGTTCCCGAGAACGTTTGAGATAAGAACAAGTTGTTTCAGAAGCCGTGGATTACACCTATGACACACTTAAGAAAGTATTAAAAATGATGCTAGCACAAATGATTAAATCTCATGTTTTAACATTTCATTTATCCAATTATTTTGGCAATCTATGACACGAACTTTATATTCTAGAAATTAAGACTGATCAACAGCGTAAGCACGGAAAAATTAAAATGCAGTCAAACCTCGTTGTAACGACTGAACGGAGTCACCCACAATAACCGAGCGTTCGCTACATCAGATTTTTCAAATATTGGCTGCACAAAATTTGCTATAATCCTTAAACGCATTTTTGGGTTAAACAAATTAATTACACTGGATTACTATTATAAATGGGCTGTAATAAATTAAAATAAATATATATTTTTAGAAAATTAAAGAGTGAAATTAATTGTACTTTACTTCTCTAAAGTATGAAGATAATTAAAAACGAGTACATAATATTTTTACCCACAGTTTCTGTTGCAGATAAATTTTGCAAAATGTTCACGGCTGCCTTCGCATGAGAAATTAAAGGATCTGAACTTGTATCACCTTCGCCTTCCATATCTGAAGATGAATCGTCAATCAAACAATTCTTTTCTTTTATGAGGAAATTTTCGTTTTGGGAAAAATCATTCACTCTGAGGTTTTCTAACCGTTTAGCTTGAAAAGCCGAAATTTTGGGTCGCTCTATCAGAATTCCTTGCTTTTGAAGTTCGTTACAAGCATTTGAAAATACATTAGTGACATAGGAGTTCAGTTGGGACAATTTGAAAAGTTTGTTATAACCGAGAGTTCGTTATATCCCTGGTTTGTTATACCGGGGTTTGAATGTAATGAATTTAGAATGTTCTTTAGAAAAATATCCATTCCTTTGGAAAACCAGCGGAAGGATTATCCCATCGACATTCTCGTATACTTCCACAATATAACGCTTTTTTATGTTAGGTTTATCGTATAGTGAAGAGAATCGAGTATGCATTTTCTCTTCCCTTTCACCAGTTCGGTCCAAAATTTGGTAATCAACATTTTTGGTGTTATGACCACAAACTAAGTTTCAAAGTTTCATTTATATAGTTCACTGGGTTTTGAAAATATCGTGTCACATAACACGGATAGTCTGTCCTTTGCGGATTTGATCCAACATTTCACAGAGATCTACAACTTTAGTTTAACTACTGTCACATGCTAAAATACTATTTTCTAGCTTGTTATTTTTCTGTGTTATTGCGTTGCTATACACGCTAACTGACAAACCCTGTGACGGATTTGGTCCACAATTTGATACAGATCTAAAATCCTGGTGATAAAACCATAGGCCCAGTGTAGTCTATCTGACACATTCTATATTTGAACCGTTTGATTTTAAAAGGAGACTTCTGCAGACTCGGTCGAAATTACTTTTTTGTGTGTGTGTTTTCGATTTGATGAAGGTAGTTGCGTCGTTTGGTGTTAAACCTGAAATTCTGTCATTCACAGTCATGTTGTAGTAAAGCATCAAAATTTCCGTATGACGTTAGAAGGGGACTTCAGCGCAGAAGACCCCTTTTAACATCATTTTTGCTGTTTATCTCTAGATGACCAGTATACATATTACAAGAAAAAATGCTTGACCGGTGACTTTTATTGAGAAACATAGCAAAAGATCAAAAACTAACTTTTGAAAACTTTCTGAAAATTAATAAATCCGTTTCGTCACTTAAAGTACACCAGCTCTAACTTCCGAGAAATCCAAAAATTAATTTAAGACTGCCCACCCTGATCCTATGACTACCAAGAGAACTATTATGATTAGCAAAATGGAGGACATCGGAAAAACTACAAAATACACTCCTGAAGAACACCATCCCTTTTGACAAGAGATCCAAACCTATCCACGAGGATCTTCAATGGACTCCCAAGGAGACTAAAATTCATTTACACCACATTTTGCTATTAATTATTGCTTTCAAATCTTAATTTTGTTTTAAAACAAATAAATTTTACATTTTGTTTTGTTTTAATTGAGATTAAATTTAAATTTATTTGCAGATAAACAAATTTTAAATTTTATTTGAATTTAATTGATATTTCTGGCTTTATAATCGTTCTTCCTTGATTTTTTTAAAATTGGAATTTTACTTAAAAACCAGTACCTTTTCAAATTTAAATTTATTTGCAAATAAATAAGCTTTTAATCCTATTTGAGTTTCAATGAAGGCTTTATAATAATTTTCTCTGATTTTTTTTGCTTTAAATCTGAATTTACTAAAAAACAAGTAACTTTAAAACTTATTTGGATTCTTTTAAATTTAAGTTTACTCGTAAATAAATTAATTTTGAATTTTATTTCAGTTTCCTCGATATTCTTGGCTTCTAATTATTTTTCCCTAAATTTTTTTTTTCTGTTTTAAATCTCATTTTTACTAAAAAACAAGTAACTTTAAATTTCGATTTTATTTTGAGTCTTTAAATTTAAATTTACTCACAAATAAAAAAAAAATATGAATTTTAGTTAAGTTTCATTGATATTCCTGGCTTTATAATAATTTATTCCCTAAAATTCTGAAACTTTTATACTGTTTAATGTCAAAAGGGGACTTCTGCACATTTTAAATTTGAAATTTTTCAAAAATTAATGATTGTAATACTTTTTGGGTATCGTCAATAGGCTCATTTTCTACTGTGAAACACATTAGAGATATCTTGGAACCTAATTTCGGTTTGTTTATAGCCCAATCGTTTTTTTCCTCCTGTAAAATTTTAAAAATGTCAGAAGTCCCCTTTTAAAATCAATCGATTCATTTCAGTTATCGTGCTCACATATACAATTATACATGGGAAGATAGATTTCCCGTTCAAGGATTTTGCCCAAAATTCAATATAAATAAAAAAAATTTGATGTAAAGACCAAATGTCATTCATCTAGCCAGTTCCCTTTTTGAGTTATCGTGTTCACAGACAGATAGATTTTTACTTTACACTACGACACACCCCTGACTCCAGAGATAAAAATCTCCGGTTTGCAGTTTGGATGAATGTGAGTAGTACAGACAGATAGACTGAAAGATTGGAAGATACAATTTAAAAAAATATTTTTAGGATACAGGGAAGTATAAAACCGAGAAAATCACCAAGATTGTGACATCAAATTTTTTGAAGATCATTTTACTTTCTTTTTGTAAGGTAGGTGAGCCAAAGGTGGCCAGTGTTCCTAAGGTAGCTCACCCATCAAAAGTAAAATTCATTTCATTTTTAATTACGACATGGTGCTACTGCATTGTAAATCATGTGTCTTCAGTGCACGTGGCTGCATTTGAAGCGATCACCTGGATCGGCCTCCATGGTATGCAGTGATTTCACTTTTGAGGAGTAGTCGTTCTAATTTCCAGGTAAGAAGATATTTTAATTTACATGTGTTCAAATTCTTAGAACCTTGAGTTATGATACATTTACTGAAAGCTTATTTCTTTCTCTTTAACCACATTTACTTCAATTCTAATAAATTTATCATATTAATAGTTTTGAGTCTTGCAAATGGCGACCATATGCAGGTTCCCAAGGTGGCCCGGGTTCGGCCCACCTTAGGAAACAAATATGGAAATCAATGTTGTAAGGGTAATTTTCAAAATTTCTACTAAAATATTTGAAAAACTTATTACCATTTATTGTTAAATTTATAATAATAAAAGTTATATTTTTTTATTTAATTATTGAATGGTGGTTATATTTTTATTTGCATATGAGAAAATTCTCATGAAATCTAAAAGAAACTTTTGTTAATTCCTGGTCTAGTTATTGTTATAACTATAGACATAAAGTATTGAAAATTGTAATGCTCTTCTAGAAGTAAAAATAGTTTTCCGAGTATTTTTCTCACATTTTAAAAGTGATTTCAATATATGGGCCACCTTTGGAACACTATGCGCCAAAGGTGGCACACAGGCTACAATTTTGAAATTATATTATAAAAATTATTAAATTTTATTTTACAAAGAAAAGTATACTTTATATGTGTAAAATTTTACAAAAAATAATTTCAGCCACACACACCTAACCAGAAAATTTTAAAAAATCCTCAAAGCTTAACTATGGCCACCTTTGGCTCACCTACCTTATACTTCGTATACGAGAAAGTGAGAAAAAGCTATCAAGCTTTTAAAAGACATTGGTCTCAGACAAAGCATTGGTTTATACTGCCATATAAAATGTGGGTGTTTCTTTCAGGTTGAGCAATAGTTCTGAAGTATAAATTCAACTCTTTCCTAACTAATAAAAGACCCTGCTTAAACCGCTTAAAAGATCCTAACGTAAAATAACTAATTCTAACATTAAGGTTTGGGCATCTTTAAGAAACACCAAAGAGAGAAAATAAAACAACTTTGTTAGTCAATAAAAATTTGCACGGCGAAATGAAAAAAAAAAAGTTTCAAAAAATTTACATCCAAATATTTCATTATTTCATTATCCTTAATATTTCTAATAGATCTTCTAAACATTTTGGGGTCCTGTATGCAGAACAAAAATATCAAGAAAACTGAAAATTCCAGAAGTGACTGGAAATATGCGGTTGACATACACCGCTTTCGCGCGAAATATTCTCAATTTATACCCAATTCCCGTGATTACTCTTTTAAAGCACTCTTTTTTAAAGCCCAAATTAGAGCTCCAGTGGCGCTCACGTTTGGCTCGACGTGGGATGTTTCGCTCTGATACCTTTTCGGGCACTCTCCCATTACAAATGCAGCTTCCATACCGCGTTATCTCATTTATTGGTAACAAATAGCACTCCATCAATATTCCGAAAGCTTTTCCGCTAATAAATGTAATTTACCGATTATGTTTTTTAAAGTTTTTGAACAATTCCTAACGAGCTCCAACAGAACGGACAACTAGCAGACCGTGTCTTCTAATAAGTAACTCCGGAGCCTGGGCTCGAACTGACCACTTTATTAGCTTTTAATACGGCTACAAATTACTCCACCTCGGGCACGTGACATGGGTGCTCAATCCGAGCTGAGATTGAAAATTAATTTATCTTATAATTTTTGCTTTCGAGCCACTGTACGCTTTTTCCGAGTAAAGCTTTAAATTAAATGGAATGTGTAAAATACATTTGCGTCAAATGCTCTTAATTTATCTCGGGTGTAATGTAACTTCATAACTAGCTCTTGATTCTAAAATAGATCAGCAAAGTGGCTGCATGGGTGACTCTAAATTAGATGTTCTCGTCGTGAATCATTCACCATTTTAAGGGCACCCGGCTTCTGATTTCTGCAACTATGGAGAAAGGAGACTCGCATACCCATGATAAATTGAGCATACCAGACAGAGATAAATGATCAGCTAAGCAAAAAAAGTCAGTGGCTTTTCTTGGAAATCAGATTTTAGTTTCGGAAAATGTTACAATTTTCATTCGATCGAAGACGACCGCCCCTTTTAAATTTAGAAGCATTAAACGGACTTTTTCTTTTACTTCCTGCATCTTTGCTTCCTTAAGCTTGCTACATCTTTGCATGAATTGCACTCTTATGTCTTCCAGTTCCTGGAAAAACTGAATGCTGTGGGTTCACTAACTGGTTTGAGATTGTTTGAAGTTTTAGATTTTTAACATATCAATATCCTTTTAATCTTTTACTATATTTAGCGAAGAATGAGTAATACTCAAGATCTTTCAATTATGCCCCGTTTTTTATTTAGAATTATATATAATAATTAGTAAATTAACTAGCATAACATTAACTAAATTTCCTAAATAAGAGTAATTTTTTCAATATAACTTTTGTGAGTATAGAAAAATTCGAAATAAATAAATAAATAATTTTTTTACAATCTCGAAACTTATTTAAACAATACAATTTTTTAAAATGATTTTAAAGATGTATTTCATTTCTCATGGGAGGTGCATGATAAATGAAATATATCTGTAGCTTGCTACAGCTTTGTATGAATTGCACTCTAATGTCTTTCAGTTCCTGAAAAAACGGAATGCTGTGGGTTCACTAACTGGTTTGAGATTGTTTGAAGTTCTAGATTTTTAACATATCAATATCCTTTTAATCTTTTATTATATTTAGCGAAGAATGAGTAATACTGAACAGATCTTTCAATTAATGCCCTGTTTTTTATTTAGAATTTTATTATATATAATAATTAGTAAATTAACAAGCATAGCGTTAACTAAATTTCCGAAATAAGAGTAATTTTTTCAATATAACTTTTGTGAGTATAGAAAAAATTCGAAAAAATAAATAAATAAATTTTTTACAATCTCGAAACTTGTTTAAACAATAATATTTTTTAAAATGATTGTACAGATATATTTCATTTCTCATGGGTGGTACATGAGTAATGAAGCATCCACGGATCACAGACAATGGTGGACAGAACTCTAGACGCTGATTAGTGAAAGCTCAATCAGTAAATGGATTGATTTGTTACTTTTTGTTTGAAGGACAAACAAAAAGCAACAAATCCATTGGTATATGAATTATATACAAAAAATTTCAGGGTAAAGCGTTTCCAATTATTACACCGTGAAGCGAGAAAATTCTAAATGATTCAATCTATCACTTCCATGAATAACTGAATCGAGTTACCACTTATCGTCTTTAGCATCAATTAAAATTTTGGAAAGATGTCTGCGTCGAAAATTTGCATTAAGTTACAAACACATTACTGTAACCGAGCATGTCAAGCAAATTTGCCAGTTTCTAAATCTAGTTGGCCTGATTTGAAGACACGCATATCACAATTTTCTTCTGACAAATAAGATACACTCATATCATGAATGAACTTTAGGCGGATACCTGACGTCTAGAGAGAGAGAGAGAGAATCCTTTGTAATAAATTTTAAAAATACAGAAATGCTCACAAATTTAGAATAAGTTTGGATTATGAATTAAGTACCTCGTGGATCTTTGTGATACATCTGTAGGATAATAAACATTTTGACTTTTGTTTAAGAGAAAGATTTTTTATTATCACTCTGTAGAAGTAGAAAATACTAAGCGAGAATAGTCTTGTGAAAACAGAAAGCTATATCTAAATTTTTATCATCATTTATTTTTTTCCAATAGGACGGTAATCACTATAAACATTCATCAAATCATTTTAATGGTTTTTCAAACTATATTATGAAAATTTTTTTTCAGCTTTAAAAATATTTGAATGAAATAGTAATACCCAATCAATACAGCATGTTTTAAATCACCATGTTTGTTTAATACAGTGGAAATTTGAGAGTACCCATCAATTTCATATTTCAAATTGCAGTTGGTTGTGAATGAAGAACATGCAATAAAATAGTCGTTAATAACATTTTCTATTCTGTTACCTGTATTTCTATTCCAATGTTTGTCTGTGCTATGCGTCTTTGAAACATGCTCTTCATTAAACATCGCTTTTAATTTTTCATACAATAGTACCAGATCGTAAGTTACCTAATTTAGTTTCTAAGCAATGATTTAATATTGCTCCATCAGTTGTATCATTTACTGTTTGTCAGTGTCATTTCGAGGAATTTTTAATAAAATTATCCTCCGCGCCTTGGAAGGGGTTCCTGTTATGACATGGAAGAGTATCCTGTTATGCCATGGAAGAGGATCCTGTTATGCCATGAAAGAGGATGCTGTTATGCCATGGAAGAGGATCGTATTAGTTTCGAAAGTTTAGAGAAGTTTACTGCTTAGTAAATCTGAAGTGAAAGACAACTCAAGAAACGGGGAAAGTTATTCAATGGATCATTACGCTCAGTTACATAATATTGAACATAATCCTAACATTTATAAAAGTTATTGAAATATTTAAAGATAATTTAGTTCTGAAAATTTATAATCGATTCGTTGTAATAATTCTCTAATTTAAAACGAAAGTTGTACAATTTCATCAAATTCTTTCTATAGACATAAGAGGATTTGGAAATACGTATTACATCATACAGGGGGCGCAACGTTTACTTATTTACTTAATTGGATCTTGAATATGGTATTACCAATACTCTAGCACTACGTGCTACTGGGAAGCAGGAAGCCAATTTTCGTGTATACTCCTGAACAGGCACAAACTAGTTTCATCTGTGATTAATTTTAACTTGTTTCATGCATTGTGCCATCTGAAATTGTAATTGTAGCTTCCTTTCATTTTCGATTTGTACTGAATTTATTTATTTTTCTTAAAAGGAAGATATATCATTTCGATCTATTTACATTTTCCTTGAAAAATAAAGAATAGAAGCCACTGAAAAGAAGGTCTACTCATTAAGTAAATGTGACAGGTTATAATCAAAATTTAAGAAGAGTAGGTGTTTTTTCCTTTCCTAATGCAGTAATTTAATTTCTAGTCGAAATAAGTATACGCTGGATCTTCCTGTGTCTCCTCCATAGCGTTTAGAACAAGGACATGAAATCCTAAAAATCACTTCGCATGACTGCTTTTTTTTCGCTCTCTCTCTCTCTCTTTTGATATTATTCCACAGGAAAAATATAATCCTGTCATTTTTAATTAGAAACATGTATTTGTATGAATTTACTGTGTTGATGAAACTCATTCTACTTCTATATCAAATAATGCAACACTGCTTTGCGCACCTTTTAAAAAATTTAATCCACTATAATAATTAGACGAATCAAATTTTCCTTTTGAATTACTTTACCTGCATTTTTGTCAACTGGCCCGTCTTCTTTTCTAATTTATCATTCTGAAAAGCTTAATAAAAATGACGATTTGATAATAGGATGTAGATTGAAGGAAAATTTCAAAATTACGAATATTGCAAATTTTGATAAATAAAAAACTAATTCTATTGCATATTTGTCATATATTTTGATTAAAATTTTTAAATGATTACCTCATAACCGCTCTGCATCATGCATATGTCCCTTAAAGCAAATCTATAAAAGAGCAAACCTTGGCACCATAAATCCAGATTTAAAACTCCTCAAACACAACTGTTTTATATTCTAAAAAGTCGATTCAACTAGTTTTGATTGTATTACAGGAATTCGACACCTTATCAAAAGTAGACTCTTCTTTATTGACTCGTTTCCAAACAACAACATTCTACTCAAATTTATGTCACAAGTTGTGCATGATTTTTTGCATCAAGCTAAGTGATCTGCAAAATATGCAATTTCTATGTATTTTGTGGATTCCTAGTTTACTTAAAAAATCCGTAAGAAAAAAAGTTCAGAAATATTTGATGTTTTTTAAATTTAGCTCAATGAAAGCAGAAGTATTTCGAATTTTTAATTCTTCCTGTAATAGTTATACAATTTTAATGACGTGGTCATGAAATTATTATAGTTCCGAAAAGACATACTTTAATATAGTACAAAAAGAGATGTTTTTCTTAAATTTTTAGTTGGAATATGCGTATAAATGCAGCAAATAAGAACCAAATTTATAAATTTTATTTCCTATGCGGCGATTAACAGATTTGATAGCTGTTAAAGTATTATAACAAAAGATATGAAACGGTGCTTTAAAATATAATTGGAAAAAGATTAGCATATCCTGAATGGAAAAAGCTCTGAATTCGTCAGAATATATAATCTAGATTTATTGTTGTAGAGACAGAAAATGAGTATGAAGAGCCTCTTATTTCATACACAGAACAGATTTTAAGGAATAATAAATTACAAATGGTGTGAGCAATGTCCAAGCTGAAAAAAATGCGTGACCCCCAAGTGTTCGACTGACGCACAATTTTCTTTAAGATGATTTACCAGTTGAAGGAAAAAAAAGTCTAAAATTTCAAATCATCTTGATTTTATTTTCCTTTTGAAATTACCATAACCACGATTTATGGTCTCTGTGGCTTGGTGGTAAGGTCTCACCTCCGGGATTAGAGGGTTCCAGGTTTGAAATCCGATTCCACAGAAGATTTTCTTCGTCTATGAGGGATTGGTACAGGTTAAATCTAACTTCGAGGATCAAACTTCCTCCCGCTGGTCTTCGACCACAGTTCACCGTTGCGAGACACGTCTCATAATAGCTCTCGCGTTACTTCTAACTGGAATTTAATATAGCTAAACCAGGATTTGTTTATATTGCAATTATATCTGCTAAATTTACGTTCAAGATCCATCCATGATAACTGTAGAAGGAGAGTAAAAATGCGCATTCGGGTAGCAGCAAGAGGATACCGAAAAAGAGAGGATTCCAGCAGGAAGAGAGCCTTATTGAGTTTAATTTGCAGATTCGGCTTCCGATAAGTTCAAATAAGGTGCGATGTCTTTAATAGCCAACACATGCTATAAAACCAAAGTGGACTGTATTTAAACGTTATAACATTGACGTTGAGTGGGAATCGATTTGCTTTATTAACTAATTTGAATAACCATTTAACCTAAATCATTATTTTTAATTCGTTAGCAGTCTACTGACTTAATACCCGGCATTCTGGATATTTTTCTGAAGGGGACAGGTGGGAATCAGGGATTCTTGAACACAAACTCACAGTAGTGAGTCCCGAAATATCTGCCTTTTGTCTGAGTTTGGTTTGATCGAGGGCCGAACGGTATGGCGTTAAAGTTTGGAATCAATACTGTTTTATAATAAAAGTTCAAAACAACGGGATCCATTTCCAGTTGCAATGGATTCAAAAGAGACGTTGAGCTAACAAAAGTCAAGCAATTAACTAGTTTCTAATTCCTCTCATTCTAATTGAAAGTAATTTTAAATGTATTCTTGCGATTAGATTCTCTATCAGGATTAATAAAATATTCTGAGAACCGAATGAAAATATCTTTGAGAACGAATATTTTTACATAGATTTAAGATAAAAGATTTGAGAATTCTTCTTTTTTTATACTACCTATATACTTTTGATCAGTTGATTGCTTTTTTAAATGGATTGAAAATTGTTTCTCAAAATACTTTAAATATGTATTCCTTATGCATTTTTGAGATCTCTAAAGCGATTTCAAAAAAGAGATATGGTAGAATTCCTAAAAGATCTCCCTCTTATGGAGCAGGAAGAAGTCAGAATGTGTGAAATGCATGCTTTGGGGTGGTCGAATCCCTAATCTTACTTTCGCTTGAAGCAGAAACTCCAAACTTCGCATGGAAGAATGAACATTTCCGTTGAAGAACACTTCTAATTCCTGATTGATCTTTCCTAGGAAAGGGAATTAAACACTGTAATCAAGCAAACGTCTTATGTTTCCGTAAACATTGGATTTTACTTTGTACTAACACTGTAACAATGTCATATTTGTTTGTTCATTTGGAAAAAAGAAGCTTCTGTTCTTTTCTCACTATTCTTTGATCTACTAATATTGTCTTTGCATTCATCAGTCAGGAATCTTCTGTTCCAGGAAGTATTGATAGATGCTTCCTTTTTAAGATTTATTCGTAGATCCATGTTTTGTCACTTATGGTAGTGTTAATTATTAACTTATTTGGGTAGTTTTATATTTCTTTTGATGCTTTTATTGGTTTAGTAATCCTATTATAAAAAAGACATCACTATCATTTTTATGGAGATTTTTTTCATGAACCTTTCTTCGTATATCAAATTTGTGTCATACTCATTTTAACCCAAATTCATGGCGCTTAATGCTGTTTATTAGCTTCGCGTTTCACTGTGCAAAATAAGAGTATGTGGGGCTTAGCTGAGCCTTTATTCTAATGCATCTATTCAATAATGTCTTTTTATTTTAACAGATTTCAGAAAAGTATTCTTTCATTTGAAAATTTTTTTGTCGCACTTATTGACTTGCATTGATACTTCGTCTGCTTTTACTGAAGGGTAAACATAATCTCAAACACTGCTTTTCCGAATAACTCACTTTGTTGAAATAAAAGTATATTTAAAACATTCGGGGCACTTGCAATTGATTTGCACCTGCTTGAAATTATGCAATTTCCATTCCATCTACTATCAATCCCTGCAGATCAAGACTTGGAAAGATTTGACTTGGCAGTTTCAAAATGGTATGCTTTTTCCGATATGATTATCAGTACTCAGGAAAGTTTTGGATATTCTTAGGAAAATCTGCTAATTGTTCACTTCTATTACATTCATATAAAACCACTCTCACTAGACAACGTTTCATGTTTTACTACATTATCAGGATATTTGTAAATTATTTTTCCCTACTAAAACTAATTTTTAAAATTCAGGAATAATAAATAAATAAATAATGATAAGTTCAAGTCTCGCTTCTTCTTTCCTCAAAAACAATTTTTGCTCCTTCAATCAATAGTATTTTTCTCTCATGTGTTTTTGGTATGAGAATCGTATCACATTTTAACCAAATTGGGAAAGGAAAATCTCTGTGCGAATAGGTTAATAGTATTATAATTGTTAGTACAATCGACGCTCGTTATAACGACCACACATTATAAAGACCATTCCAGTATAACGACCAGTGATAAAATCCCCAACTGTGTTTCCCTTTGCACTATGTTATTTTACTTCCGGCATAACGACCGTACAGAGTCGTCTAATCCAATACAACGTCCGAATTCAGCGAACACTCTTCCCGGTATTTTTCCAAAAAGAACATGTTTCTTTACACTAAAGTAGAACACTTCTACTTTATTTTCTACTTTAAAATCTGTTTTAGAAATCTATTTTTAATTGATAAAATTTTATTTTTAATACGAATGATAAAAAATAAGTTGAGTATTTAGTTGGAATCTCTTTAAAAATCGCCTATTTATATGGAACTGCTGAGCGTGCATGTGTACAGTTTATAATTATATCCACTATAGCGACCGCTCATTATAAAGACCTTTTGCTGTGGGACGCAGAGGGTCGTTATAACGAGCGTCGACTGTAGTATTTATGCTATAAAACATCCTTTTACTCAAACACAATGTAAAGTATATGATTCCTAGCTCCGTAATTGTAATTGTTTTCGCTGCTGGAAAGTGCATTGCTTAAACATGAAAGTGTGCGAGGGCTGATCAAAATCACCAAGTTAATGAGAAAATAGCTGAGAATATGAGTCGAGAATTTTCCACTTAACAAAATGTTTTGATTACACAAGATGAATGACGGCTGAATTATGCTCAAGCGAAAAGGGAACATCAATAAGCAAAATTTGTTGTTCTGTAACTTAGATTTTTTGTCGTGCTGTTTTGTTTTATCAAAAAATTTCAGGCTGACCCGAAAAAGAATTATGGAGATGGCGTAGTCTCATTGATATTATTTATGACTGAGTAAAAAGCATTTAAATGAGCAAAGTAGTATCATCGAGTCTCTAGCCGTAATAGACCCTTAACTGCAGTTATTAATTGTTAAAAACATTGCCTTTTCCGATAGTCATGGTTTTATTAACATGACTTTTCCTTCTGCAGATCTCTGATTAAATGTTATCACGTAGACGAAAATCTCGAAACATTTGCTACAATAGAATTATTGGCCAACACCGTGAGTCCGCTGAAAAAGGTGTAACCCTAAGCAACTGCTCTTTAAAAATGAGTGAGCCTTGCATTTACTCTTAATATCTAATTTGAGCCCTTAGATTAATACATTTCACATGATTGAATAACAACTAGAAAATAAAAAGTCTTCCACTTTTAGAAGCAGGCCATGAAATACGATAAAGCAGTTAAGGGCCACTGTAAAAGAGAATACACTCAGGTTTCCCAGGATTTTGTATACTCGTTTTCTGCCGGACAATGAAGAAACTTCATGCTCAAGTGATGCACGTAAAATGCGCCGAGTTGAAGACAATTCATGCTCAAGTGATGCACGTAAAATGC